>JAQIUQ010007467.1:0-144220 GCA_030378365.1 Hybognathus amarus | reverse complement strand
CCATGGCCCTCTATCAGAATCCAGAGTTTCAAGAAAATCAAAATTTTGACCCGAAACAACAACGACAGTGGTACCCCTTATGTTTTTTTGTTTTTTTTTGTGCGAAAAAATAAGTTTCTCCAATCTTCTTGAAACTCTGGATTCTGATAGAGGGCCATGGGACTTAGACCTGAGTGCAAAAATGGAGGCTCTATACCCTTCCAGAGCTGAGATATTTAGATATTTATAATGGCATACAGAGCTGAGATATTGAGATATTTACAATGGCATAAATGCTACGTGAGATCTCAATATCTCAGCTCTGGAAGGGTCTAGAGCCTCCATTTTTGCACTCAGATCTAAGTCCCATGGGCCCTCTATCAGAATCCAGAGTTTCAAGAAAATCAAAATTTTGACCCGAAAAAAAAAACGACAGTGGTACCCCTTATGTTTTTTTTTGTGCGAAAAAATAAGTTTCTCCAATCTTCTTGAAACTCTGGATTCTGATAGAGGGCCATTTCTTTATTTTTTTACACCATTTCATGTGCTCACTTGCAATACTTATACAATATTTTCCTTCCTGATGTAAATAGACATTTTAAATCAGCGTGTTTAAGGTGTATGCTTATGTAAATCCACTTTGGAAACGTAGCTTTACGTGTACTTACTGGAGCTCCCCTGTTAACTAGCTAAACATAATAAAAGATGTGTTTACAGCAAAATCACAACTATACTATACTGCCTAACTTCTTTACACCTTCAACAGTTAAAACGTTTACTCTATAGTAGTTTAACACATACGATTTAAACGGTAACACTTTACAATAAGGTTCGTTAGTTAACATTAGTTAACTACATTAGGTAATATGAACTAATAATGAATAGCACATATACAGCATTTGTTAATCTTTGTTAATGTTATTTTCAACATTTACTAATACTTGATTAAAATCTTGTTAACATTAGTTAATGCACCGTGAACTAACATGAACAAACAATGAACAGCTGTATTTTCATGAACTAACATTAACAAAGATGAACAAATGCAGTAACAAATGTATTGCTCATGGTTAGTTCATGTTAGTGAATACATTAACTAATATTAACTAATGAACCTTATTGTAAAGTGTTACCATTTAAACACAAGGAATCGTGTTTACTCACATTTAAAAACACCCGCGTTGCTGATTTCCGCGATGTTTATTCTCCGCGATGTTGATAATGACATATCCTCTCGCGTGGCCTCCTAGGATAGATGAGTATCATGAGTAACCATGGAAAAGCACTCAAAAATCTGGGCGGAAGCAGTAAGGCATCCAGGAACTTCTCGCCTACTCTTTTATGAATACTGATGTTTCAAATATACTGCTTCTTTCACGTACTGTTTTCGAAGTTTCACGTATGTTTTCGAGAAACTTTTTTTTGCGTCAAAAAAAAAAAACGACAGTGGTACCACTTTTGTTTTTTTTTCTGAAAAAAAAAGTTTCTCCAATCTTCTTGAAACTCTGGATTCTGATAGAGGGCCATGGGACTTAGACCTGAGTGCAAAAATGGAGTCTCTAGACCCTTCCAGAGCTGAGATATTGAGATTTTACATAGCATTTATGCCATTATAAATATCTCAATATCTCAGCTCTGCAAGGGTCTAGAGCCTCCATTTTTGCTCTCAGGTCTAAGTCCCATGGCCCTCTATCAGAATCCAGAGTTTCAAGAAGATCGGAGAAACTTATTTTTTTGCGCCAAAAAAAAAAAAACAGACAGTGGTACCCCTTTCGTTTTGTTTTTTGTGCAAAAAAAAAGTTTCTCCAGTCTTCTTGAAACTCTGGATTCTGATAGAGGGCCATGGGACTTAGACCTGAGTGCAAAAATGGAGTCTCTAGACCCTTCCAGAGCTGAGATATTGAGATTTTACATAGCATTTATGCCATTATAAATATCTCAATATCTCAGCTCTGGAAGGGTCTAGAGCCTCCATTCTTGCTCTCAAGTCTAAGTCCCATGGCCCTCTATCAGAATCCAGAGTTTCAAGAAGATCTGAGAAACTTTTTTTTTTTGCGCCAAAAAAAAAAACGACAGTGGTACCACTTTTGTTTGTTTTTTTCTGAAAAAAAAAAGTTTCTCCAATCTTCTTGAAACTCTGGATTCTGATAGAGGGCCATGGGACTTAGACCTGAGTGCAAAAATGGAGTCTCTAGACCCTTCCAGAGCTGAGATATTGAGATCTTACATAGCATTTATGCCATTATAAATATCTCAATATCTCAGCTCTGGAAGGGTCTAGAGCCTCCATTCTTGCTCTCAAGTCTAAGTCCCATGGCCCTCTATCAGAATCCAGAGTTTCAAGATTCGGAGAAACTTTTTTTTTTGCGCCAAAAAAAAAACGAGCAGTGGTACCACTTGTTTTTTTTTCTGAAAAAAAAGTTTCTCCAATCTTCTTGAAACTCTGGATTCCGATAGAGGGCCATGGGACTTAGACCTGAGTGCAAAAATGGAGTCTCTAGACCCTTCCAGAGCTGAGATATTGAGATCTTACGTAACATTTATGCCATTATAAATATCTCAATATCTCAGCTCTGGAAGGGTCTAGAGCCTCCATTTTTGCTTTCAGGTCTAAGTCCCATGGCCCTCTATCAGAATCCAGAAGTTTCAAGAAGATTGGAGAAACTTATTTTTTTGCGCCAAAAAAAAAAAAAGACAGTGGTACCCCTTTTGTTTTTTGTTTTCTGAAAAAAGTTTCTCCAATCTTCTTGAAACTCTGGATTCTGATAGAGGGCCATGGGACTTAGACCTGAGTGCAAAAATGGAGTCTCTAGACCCTTCCAGAGCTGAGATATTGAGATTTTACATAGCATTTATGCCATTATAAATATCTCAATATCTCAGCTCTGGAAGGGTCTAGAGCCTCCATTCTTGCTCTCAAGTCTAAGTCCCATGGCCCTCTATCAGAATCCAGAGTTTCAAGAACATCGGAGAAACTTTTTTTTTGCGCCAAAAAAAAAAAAACGACAGTGGTACCCTTTTGTTTTTGTTTTTTTCTGAAAAAAAAAGTTTCTCCAATCTTCTTGAAACTCTGGATTCTGATAGAAGGCCATGTGACTTAGACCTGAGTGCAAAAATGGAGTCTCTAGACCCTTCCAGAGCTGAGATATTGAGATCTTACATAACATTTATGCCATTATAAATATCTCAATATCTCAGCTCTGGAAGGGTCTAGAGCCTCCATTTTTGCTCTCAGGTCTAAGTCCCATGGCCCTCTATCAGAATCCAGAGTTTCAACAATATCGGAGAAACTTATTTTTTTTGTGCCAAAAAAAAAAGACAGTGGTACCCCTTTTGTTTTTTTTTTTGTGCAAAAAAAAGTTTCTCCAATCTTCTTGAAACTCTGGATTCTGATAGAGGGTCATGGGACTTAGACCTGAGTGCAAAAATGGAGTCTCTAGACCATTCCAGAGCTGAGATATTGAGATCTTACGTAACATTTATGCCATTATAAATATCTCAATATCTCAGCTCTGGAAGGGTCTGGAGCCTCCATTTTAGCTCTCAGGTCTAAGTCCCACGGCCCTCTATTCAGAATCCAGAGTTTCAAGAAGATCGGAGAAACTTATTTTTTGCGCCAAAAAAAAAAAAAGACAGTGGTACCCTTTCGTTTTTTTTTGTGCAAAAAAAAAAGTTTCTCCAATCTTCTTGAAACTCTGGATTCTGATAGAGGGCCATGGGACTTAGACCTGAGTGCAAAAATGGAGTCTCTAGACCCTTCCAGAGCTGAGATATTGAGATTTTTCGTAGCATTTATGCCATTATAAATATCTCAATATCTCAGCTCTGGAATGGGTCTAGAGCTCTCCATTTTGCTCTCAGGTCTAAGTCCCATGGCCCTCTATCAGAATCCAGAGTTTCAAGAAGATCGGAGAAACTTTTTTTTGCGCCAAAAAAAAAAACGACAGTGGTACCACTTTTGTTGTTTTTTTTCTGAAAAAAAAAAAAGTTTCTCCAATCTTCTTGAAACTCTGGATTCTGATAGAGGGCCATGGGACTTAGACCTGAGTGCAAAAATGGAGTCTCTAGACCCATCCAGAGCTGAGATATTGAGATTTTACATAGCATTTATGCCATTATAAATATCTCAATATCTCAGCTCTGGAAGGGTCTAGAGCCTCCATTCTTGCTCTCAAGTCTAAGTCCCATGGCCCTCATCAGAATCCAGAGTTTCGAGAAATCGGAGAAACTTTTTTTTTGCGTCAAAAAAAAAAACGACAGTGGTACCACTTTTGTTTTTTTTTTCTGAAAAAAAAAGTTTCTCCAATCTTCTTGAAACTCTGGATTCTGATAGAGGGCCATGGGACTTAGACCTGAGTGCAAAAATGGAGTCTCTAGACCCTTCCAGAGCTGAGATATTGAGATCTTACGTAACATTTATGCCATTATAAATATCTCAATATCTCAGCTCTGGAAGGGTCTAGAGCCTCCATTTTTGCTTTTAGGTCTAAGTCCCATGGCCCTCTATCAGAATCCAGAGTTTCAAGAAGATTGGAGAAACTTATTTTTTTGCGCTAAAAAAAAAAAAAAAAAAGACAGTGGTACCCCTTTTGTTTTTTGTTTTCTGAAAAAAGTTTCTCCAATCTTCTTGAAACTCTGGATTCTGATAGAGGGCCATGGGACTTAGACCTGAGTGCAAAAATGGAGTCTCTAGACCCTTCCAGAGCTGAGATATTGAGATTTTACATAGCATTTATGCCATTATAAATATCTCAATATCTCAGCTCTGGAAGGGTCTAGAGCCTCCATTCTTGCTCTCAAGTCTAAGTCCCATGGCCCTCTATCAGAATCCAGAGTTTCAAGAACATCGGAGAAACTTTTTTTTTGCGCCAAAAAAAAAAAACGACAGTGGTACCCTTTTGTTTTTGTTTTTTTCTGAAAAAAAAGTTTCTCCAATCTTCTTGAAACTCTGGATTCTGATAGAAGGCCATGTGACTTAGACCTGAGTGCAAAAATGGAGTCTCTAGACCCTTCCAGAGCTGAGATATTGAGATCTTACATAACATTTATGCCATTATAAATATCTCAATATCTCAGCTCTGGAAGGGTCTAGAGCCTCCATTTTTGCTCTCAGGTTTAAGTCCCATGGCCCTCTATCAGAATCCAGAGTTTCAACAAGATTGGAGAAACTTATTTTTTTGTGCCAAAAAAAAAAAAAGACAGTGGTACCCCTTCGTTTTTTTTTTTGTGCAAAAAAAGTTTCTCCAATCTTCTTGAAACTCTGGATTCTGATAGAGGGTCATGGGACTTAGACCTGAGTGCAAAAATGGAGTCTCTAGACCATTCCAGAGCTGAGATATTGAGATCTTACGTAACATTTATGCCATTATAAATATCTCAATATCTCAGCTCTGGAAGGGTCTAGAGCCTCCATTTTAGCTCTCAGGTCTAAGTCCCATGGCCCTCTATCAGAATCCAGAGTTTCAAGAAGATTGGAGAAACTTATTTTTCTGCGCCAAAAAAAAAAAAAGACAGTGGTACCCCTTTCGTTTTTTTTTGTGCAAAAAAAAAGTTTCTCCAATCTTCTTGAAACTCTGGATTCTGATAGAGGGCCATGGGACTTAGACCTGAGTGCAAAAATGGAGTCTCTAGACCCTTCCAGAGCTGAGATATTGAGATTCTTACGTAACATTTATGCCATTATAAATATCTCAATATCTCAGCTCTGGAAGGGTCTAGAGCCTCCATTTTTGCTCTCAGGTCTAAGTCCCATGGCCCTCATCAGAATCCAGAGTTTCAAGAAGATTGGAGAAACTTATTTTTTTGCGCCAAAAAAAAAAAAAAAACGACAGTGGTACCCCTTTTGTTTTTTTGTTTTCTGAAAAAAAAAGTTTCTCCAATCTTCTTGAAACTCTGGATTCTGATAGAGGGCCATGGGACTTAGACCTGAGTGCAAAAATGGAGTCTCTAGACCCTTCCAGAGCTGAGATATTGAGATTTTACATAGCATTTATGCCATTATAAATATCTCAATATCTCAGCTCTGGAAGGGTCTAGAGCCTCCATTCTTGCTCTCAAGTCTAAGTCCCATGGCCCTCTATCAGAATCCAGAGTTTCAAGAACATCGGAGAAACTTTTTTTTGCGCCAAAAAAAGAAAACGACAGTGGTACCCTTTTGTTTTTGTTTTTTTCTGAAAAAAAAGTTTCTCCAATCTTCTTGAAACTCTGGATTCTGATAGAAGGCCATGTGACTTAGACCTGAGTGCAAAAATGGAGTCTCTAGACCCTTCCAGAGCTGAGATATTGAGATCTTACATAACATTTATGCCATTATAAATATCTCAATATCTCAGCTCTGGAAGGGTCTAGAGCCTCCATTTTTGCTCTCAGGTCTAAGTCCCATGGCCCTCTATCAGAATCTCAGAGTTTCAAGAAGATTGGAGAAACTTATTTTTTTTGTGCCAAAAAAAAAGACAGTGGTACCCCTTTCGTTTTTTTTTGTGCAAAAAAAGTTTCTCCAATCTTCTTGAAACTCTGGATTCTGATAGAGGGCCATGGGACTTAGACCTGAGTGCAAAAATGGAGTCTCTAGACCCTTCCAGAGCTGAGATATTGAGATTTTACGTAGCATTTATGCCATTATAAATATCTCAATATCTCAGCTCTGGAAGGGTCTAGAGCCTCCATTTTTGCTCTCAGGTCTAAGTCCCATGGCCCTCTATCAGAATCCAGAGTTTCAAGAAGATCGGAGAAACTTATTTTTTTGCGCCAAAAAAAAAAACGACAGTGGTACCCCTTTTGTTTTGTTTTTTTTCTGAAAAAAAAAAGTTTCTCCAATCTTCTTGAAACTCTGGATTCTGATAGAGGGCCATGGGACTTAGACCTGAGTGCAAAAATGGAGTCTCTAGACCCTTCCAGAGCTGAGATATTGAGATTTTTTCGTAGCATTTATGCCATTATAAATATCTCAATATCTCAGCTCTGGAAGGGTCTAGAGCCTCCATTTTTGCTCTCAGGTCTAAGTCCCTGGCCCTCTATCAGAATCCAGAGTTTCAAGAAGATCAGAGCAACTCAAAATTTTGACCCGAAAAAAAACGACAGGGGTATTCGTTTTTTGGGGGTTTTTTTGTGCAAAAAAAAGAAAGTTTCTCCAATCTTCTCGAAACTCTGGATTCTGATAGAGGGTCATGGGACTTAGACCTGAGTGCAAAAATGGAGTCTCTAGACCATTCCAGAGCTGAGATATTGAGATCCCACCAAGCGGCAACATTCTAATCTGAAAGATGAAGCCTACCCGGAAGTGCGCTAAACTGCAATACATCTCAAATCCACTAGAGGCCGGTCCCAAAAGGGGGCAACTATCCATAGACGTCATGTTAAAATCTCCATTTTCACAGCATAAATTCATGTTTACAGTTTGGTCCCATGGACTTTTATTGTAATCTTCAATATGTTCCGCGTGCCTGACAACTGTGAGGGGTGAATTTTTTTCTAACTCGTTAGTTTAGATCATGTATTAGATAAAATATATGTAAATAAGGGCGGTTAACTTTGATTGACAGCTGATAATGGGCTGCGCCGAGTGAATTTGACATCTTGGCAATGATCTGACACAACACATCATACCACCTCTGTATCCTTTCTGAAACTTTTGTATTTTCCAGTATGGTGCTGCCCATACCCCCCATAAATAGCCTCAAACGCGTTCAGTGAGTCTATGGGTGACGTCACAGACGCTTTGTCCATATTTTTTACAGTCTATGGATCCCACGTAGCATTTATGCCATTAAAAATATCTCAGCACTGGAAGAGTCTAGAGCTTCCATTTTTGCACTCAGGTCTAAGTCCCATGGCCCTCTATCAGAATCCAGAGTTTCAAGAAGATCAGAGCAAGTCAAAATTTTCGACCCAAAAAAAAAATGACAGTGGTACCCCTTTCGGGTGGGGGGTTCTTGGGTTGGGGGCGACGGGAGGAGCCCGAAGTTTGCTCGGTCCCCAAAAAGTTGGCGGCACGCTTGTCCGCCAACCCACGTCCGTTTACCTACGGCCCAAGGACGGAATGGACCTTTTTCACGGTCTTGGACTAGCTAGAGATATCAAGCTCAAATTTGGAACATAACTATAGATTTATGGATTTTTATTTTATATTTCTTTAAAACAAGTTTTTGAAAATATATTTAGTATCAAATTTAACAAATATTACTATGCATTTTTCTTAATAGACATTAACTTCGATAAACTTCTATTTTAGTTTCACCTTTTTGCCTACAATCTGCCAAGTGTCTTTAAAAAGAGAACAAATTTAAGTCTGTGCTCCAAAAGCGTTCAAGAATTATGAGAGTTTAAGTTGGAAATTTCATTTTTAGGCATAACTATTGCAGAAAAATACTTAAGTACCATAAAATTCCATAAACATACAAAATATTTGAGCATTATCAAACTAAAACAGTATATTAATTTTATTGAAATAAAATAAAAATCAGTCATTTTGACCACCACGCAGCACCAGAGGATTAAATGTTTTAATATGGATTGTGAACAACTCCTCAAGACAAGCCACACCTTTTACATTCTAAAGGGAGTTTATGCAGGGCTAGTAGCATATACACATATACGTCGTGACAAAAACACTGACACAATATCTGCTTTGGTACAAAGTGCCATAACATAGCAGCTTCATTAGGAAGACTTCATTCAGACTCAATTTCAACTAAAACAAGGTGCATTTGTGGGATTACGCCACTACAAGCCAGTGGAGCAGGACCGTTCATTTAATCAATGAAAATAAGCTCTATTAGAATAAATATAAATATGGAAATCTTGCATATTAACAAAATATACCACTTGGCCCCATTTAAGGGATAAGCTAACCGTTTGAGCATGTGGATTGTCAAACACTGATCTAGAACATTTAAAGGAGTAGTTCACTTTTGAAAAAGTTCACTTTTTACTCACCCCCATGTCACCCAAGATGTCCATGTCATTCTTTCTTCAGTCGAAAAGAAATTATGGTTTTTGATCATATATATAGCCAATGCATAATAATCTTTTTCCAAGTCAGTTGGTTCATTCAACAAACAAAACGAACAAATTGACTTAGAAAAAGATTTGTTCATTTTGATGAACGAGTTCGAACAGGAGAGTCACAGAACAGAGCAAGGCGAGCATTTGAGCTTATAAAACGTAATTATTTTTTTATTTTTTAATGAGCGATAATTTCGCTTGATAAGACCCTTATTCATCGTCTGGAATCGTTTAAAGCCCTTTGAACAGTTTGCACTGAAAGTGTCTTTTGGACCTTGAACCGTTTGATTCCCAATGAAGTGCATTATACAGAGAAAAATCCTGAAATGTTTTCATCAAAAACCTTAATTTCTTTTCAACTGAAGAAAGAATGACATGGACATCTTAGATGACATAGGGGTGAGTAAATTATCAGCAAAACTTTTTGAAAAGTGAACTACTCCCTTAAGGATTTTGTGGCTATACGTCTATGGTCACGCTTTAAAGTGAACTTTACATGGACCGTATGATTATGTGTTCAGGTCAAGACAGATTGCTATGGAATCACATTTATACTTGCGAGACAACTAGGTTTTACTTGGGATGATTTTACATAGCAGAGCTGTCTTTAGCTCTCGGACGGACAATGTGTTCAAGCTGGCCCGCATCGGACACATCGTAGCTGGTTTTGTACTTGGCCAGAATCTTCATGAGTGGACGCAGTCTAAGCCACCACTGTTCCTTCGGGATCCTGTGACTGGAAATAAATAGTAGCAGGTCAATCATGTTAAAATGTTAAAGGGAGCATATCATGTAAAACAGGATTATTTTCTCCAAGCTCTTTTGAGTTAAATGACTCATGCCATGTGAAATCAAAAGTTGCCTTGATCTTTTGACATATCAAAGGTCTTTGTACCATTAAACATCCTGCAAGACTATAAATGCCCTCCCTATAAACACAGCATGTCTTAAAGGGGTGGTTTACTGCTCTTTTTCTTTGCATGATTGTGTTTATGGGGTGCAATATAACATGTATCTGTGGTTTTTCTTTTTTTAAGTCGTATTTTTCATAAATTTCACCTTTACTGTCAGCCGCGCTCTCCTCCGAACGAGCGGTTGACTTCCTGAGTCTATGAAAACACTCCCGTTTGGTTCGTTTGGGCTGGTGTGTTGTGATTGGCTAAACTGTCGCTCACGTTGTCCGGAAGATCAACGCCCATGACCTTTATGGGCGAAACGGGCAGGCATGCCAAAGGTGGATAACATAGACGGTGGATACACGTAAATAATGATGTCGAGACTGCAGTATCAGTGAGGCAGAATCAGACCGAGAAAGCCGTGATGAATGGAGTCAAGCAGAACCTCACCACACACGGCTCTTAATAAAGGTTTCTGAATGATAATTTGCTTCATTTTTTAACTTTATACACGTTTGTTTTACACAATAGCATCTGACTGGCAACGATAGCAACTGATGGGCTAACTAATGTTAAACACAAACAGCGTTGGCAAGTTTACGTTTCTTGATCAAATCAAAAATAAAGCTTTGTGTGTGTGTGTGTGTGTGTGTGTGTGTGTATATATATATATATATATATATATATATATATATATATATATATATATATGAAAAATACATTTAGAACATTAGTATTATAAAAAATTCAGGTCCATAATGTTTGTACGCGTTTGCCGTAGACACAAAATAGTCAAACTAGTAGCCCATAAAGCCTATAAAGCCAGCGCTGGCATTTGAAAAAACAAACAAAAAAAACAACAACGCTACGTCGGGAATTATACATGCAAATACATTTAAAATGATGAAGTCTTAGCCTACTTACAGATTGTGGCCCAACAACTGCTGCCTCTTGTTTTAAAGTTGGATCTGCTTCATGATTTAGAAACAGTTTCTTTTTTAATCCGGTGTTGAATTCGTCGAGATTCTGGAAGCTGTCTCTCGTAAATGTGCAGCACAGAGAGCTAGATTACGATCGTCACTTTCAGGAATATAATCAAACATAAATTGTATCCATTGTTGTCGAAGTATAGCGTCCGTGGGAAGTCCGAAACACAGAAGACCTGACAGCTGCGTGAACACAACACACTCGACGAGGAGCTGCTGAAATATGATCATGCCCTTTCCTGCATATTCCGGAGGGAGGGGTTGATGCAAATGTGTGGGTTAGTGACGTACCATAACCCAGCTGTAGTCCAAAATGAGTCGTTTTTGTAGGCAATTTTACTTCCTGATTTTTAAAAGACGATATCTCTGCTTACACTAAACTTTCAGTGCTGCAACTTTGCAGATACTGTTCATGCACCAACAGCAACATTACACACTATTTAAAATAAAAAAAGTGAAATCGCAGTCAACCCGCCCTTTAAATCCAAAAGTCTGTTTTATATGGAGAATGTTTTCTTAACTCGTATGCAATATTGAGTGCAATGTCGTTTCTGTTAGGCAATCATACTGACAAGCTTTAAAGGAGCCGCCACTTTAAAGGAGAACTTCGGCCAACAATGAACCTTTGGTCTAATAAAACATTGGTACCTAGTTCAATTGTTCTCTGAGATTTGTTTTCATGATAATCGAATGTAAATAGTGTTATCTCTAAAAACTGTTTAGCGTATAATGCTAGCACTGGGGGCATTGACTAAGTAAAAAGAAATCGCTAGTTTATACCACTAACAAGGCTCAAAATAGCCCCACACTAACACAGTAACATAATGAGTGTCCATACATGCAAAACGAAGCATTGAGAACTTTGTAAGTGTACAGAACCGTTTAATAAGAAGATATTTTATAAAGACAATTCACTTCGTGTATACACAGCAGGCGCCATCTTAGAATATAGTCTCGATAAGTCGATCCCCGAACGTCGTGCTGAGTGATCTGAACTGTATGAAGTTCAGCGAACTTCTGAACTGTATGAACGGCGTTCGGGTATCGACTTATCGAGACTATATTCTAAGATGGCGCCTGCTGTGTATACACAAAGCGAATTGTCTTTATAAAGTATCTTCTTATTAAACGGTCTGTACACTTACAAAGTTCTCAATGCTTCGTTTTGCATGTATGGACACTCATTATGTTACTGTGTTAGTGTGGGGCTATTTTGAGCCTTGTTAGTGGTATAAACTAGCGATTTCTTTTTACTTAGTCAATGCCCCCAATGCTAGCATTATACGCTAAACAGTTTGTAGAGATAAAACTCTTTACATTCTATTATCATGAAAACAAATCTCAGAGAACGATTGACTAGGTACCGATGTGTAATTATACCAAAGGTTCATTGTTCGCGGAGTTCTCCTTTAACTCTTTCCCCGCCAGCGTTTTTAAGAAAATTGCCAGCATTTCTTTTTTTTTTCACGAAAGTTTCATGGCCACCAGAAAATTTTGTTGTATGAATATCTGAACATGCAATATATCAGAAGAACAGAAGCTCTGCTTTAAAAAAAACCTATTTTATTCTAGCTTCATGTATTCTTTTTTAATCAACACTTAAATTTAATAAAAAAGCAACATTTTGAGCATTTCATTCAGTAACATTAGGCAGTTTTGATTTATATGCTGTTTAATGTTGACAGCATTATTTTACATATGTATCTGCTTACATATGATACCACTTGTTTCTGCTTCTTTTTCTGATGTTTTGATTCAGAACTCTTCAGTTGTATAATAGGAAAGCTGGAAAATCCCATCAATGATGGGGAAAGTGTTTAAACAGATCGTTTCAGACAGAGGGACAGAATGAGGGCCTGAACATTTTTCCACACATCTATACTTCATTTGTTTTATTATTTATTTATGTTCCTTGAGGTTCGCTTATAATGTTAATAGATAATAAAAATCCATGTCATGACCCCTTTAAAAAGAATGAACTCCACGCCATTGACAGAATTTACCAGCAATCAATGTTTTAACTATTGTGTGGTATAGGGTGCTATTACGCCTCTTCTGAAAGATTACAGCATCTCAAATCCAAAAACAATAAGCAGAAACAAGTGATAGAAGATTACTAATGCACATATAAAATAACGCTATCATCAAACATTAAAAAACATGCTATTCTTAGTTAATGAAACAGTGAATCATTTTGTGAAGAAAATGGTTTAAAACTGGCTTAGTTTCCTCCATCACTACTCTAAATTTCCCCCAGATAATTTATTAAAATTAAGCGGAAAACATAACATTAACATATCATCACCCTATTTACATGTTCATGGCTGTTCAGTGTTTAGAAGTCTTAAAGGCACAGTATCAAACAGCCTTTTTAATTCTAAAGGTCAGCGAGATAATGTCAAGTCAGACAAAATTATGATTTATGTTTTTTGGAGCAAGAACCTTAACACATGGACTTCTGAGGAAAATGTAAAATGCTACATAATAAAATCCTTTAAGAGTTGCCTTGGAAACAAATATTATAACATTATTACAAGGATATTAGAATGAGCTTTGTCTTACACGAAATCGGTCTCATCCTTCAGTTGTACGACGGGCTGGAAAACCAGAGCTCTGCGCCGCATCCCCAACAGACACGCAGAATCCTCTGTGTTCGCAAACACACGTCCTGCCGAATACACAAAAACATGTTATTGCACACAGTCCACAAGTAGTTCAAAATCACCAGTGAAAGATACAAGCATAGTTACATGCACTTTCAAGTGAATTAAAACCATTTACCTTCACCTTAGCCAACCGAGGAAAGCAAAAAAGAGCAAAAGAAAATAACTTAACACTATGATATATCATGAAAATATATACAGTCAAAACTGAACAATTTTATATAATAGATTCTGTAACACTAGTTTTAATTAGTTAACATTAGTTAAAGGGTACATGAAAATTCTGTCACTTAATCCTTATTTTGTTTCTAATCCATGTACATTTTGTCCAAATTTTTAGAAGAAACCCGATCAGTTTATACGATAAACAGACATACACGACTGAATAAGTACTCTTTCTTTTGTGAAATAGACCTTACGCGGTAAACCATTTTATTTCTGTGTGACTAATGTGCAATTTAGACACATATTTGACACATTCACTTGTGGTAAAACATTGATGCTTGGGTTTTAAATATTCAAGTAAACCTTAAAAATACCAGCAAACACTTTTATCATGTTTGTTTTTCCATGCTGATATATTTCTGATTAGTTTTCTGATAAAACTTGGTGAAATAATGGGTTTTGTGACGTTACGGGCAGGTTTTAATGAAGCGCTGCAGAACTTCTGGCCCGACAGTGGAAACGCATCAGATTTTGGGCTCGGTGCTACAGGCCCGGGGCTATTATCCCAGCACGGCCCATTTAAAGCTCCTGATTCACTGTCCCGACAGTGGAAACACGGCTATTGGTTCTCGCACGTCAAGTGAACTTGCTTGAGCTTCTGTTTGCCACAATTGAAGAGTTAGTTGATGAATGTTTATATGTGAATAAAAGCCAAAATTCAATCTGTTCATCATATAAAGCAATCGCATTTTACGATCTCTTTATGAACTTTTTGAAGCATCAAAGTGGTAACTGTGTAGCTGTCAATTGAGGGACAATAGGCTCTCAGATTTCATTAAAAATATCTTCATTTGTGTTCCGAAGACTGAATGAAAGTCTTACGAGTTTGAAATGACATGAGGGTGAGTAAATTATGATTTTAGGGGAACTAACCCTTTAACTACATTTGTAAAATGAAAAATGAACACAATTTCTACAACTTTTATGAATCTTAGTTCATTTTAAATCTTAAAATGTACTAATACGCTTTTAAGATCAAAATGTGTCTGTTCTATATATATATATATATATATATATATATATATATCAGAATGTCATACATATATATATATATATATACACATATATACATATATACACACTACCGGTCAAAAGCTTAAGATCAGTCAGATTTGTTATGCTTTTAAAAGAAGTCTCTTCTGCTTACTGAGGCTGCATTTTTTTGATAAAAAATACACAAAAAACACAGTAATATTGTGAAATATTATTACAATTTAAAATGACTTTTTTATGTTAATATATATTAAAATGTAATTTATTCCTCTGAAAAAAGCTGAATTTTCAGCATCATTACTCCAGTCTTCAGTGTCACATGATCCTTCACAAATCACTCTAATATGATGATTTTATGCTCCAAAAACATGTATGATTATTATCCATGTTGAAAACAGTTTTTTACATTTTTATTTCAGGATTCTTTGATAAATAGAAAGTTCAAAAGAACAGCTTTTATCTGAAATGGAAAGCTTTTGTTACATTAAACACTACGATTTAAAAAGTTTGGGGTCAGTAAGAATTTGTATTTTATTTTTGGGGGAAATAAATAAGAAATCAATACTTCTATTCATCAAGGATGAGTTACATTGATCAAAAGTTACAGTAAAGACATTTAAAATGTTAGAAAAGATTCTAATTAAATAAATGCTGTTCTTTGAACTTTCTATTCATCAAAGAATCCTGAAATAAAAATGTAAAAAACAGATTTTAACATGCATAATAATCATACATGTTTGTGGAGCATAAAATCATCATATTAGAGTGATTTGTGAAGGATCATGTGACACTGAAGACTGGAGTAATGATGCTGAAAATTCAGCTTTTTTCAGAGGAATAAATTACATTTTAATATATATTAACATAAAAAAAGTCATGTTAAATTGTCATAATATTTCATTTATATTACATTTTACATCCAAAATCTGTACAACCCATGAGTATGACAAACACATGGCACTGATGTTAGTTTACTAAACTAATTGTAATTGTCCATTAAAATTACATTATCCTCTTAGTAAATCAAGATAATCCTATATAATTACATAAATGTATCTGGTGCAGAAATGAGATCTGCGACTATCAGAATGTCATTTCTTGCAGCGGTGTGAATACAATCCCAGACTGCATCTTTACAGGAGTGATTTCTCTTTACCTTCTCTGTAAAACTCTTTGAGCTTCTTGGAGATCCACTGCATGGCTTTAGCAGCGATCTTGGTGCCAAAGTTCCTGTCGAACGGTGAAGGAGCACCACCCTACAGGACATCATAACGTGGCAAATGAACAATATTCTGATCGTGTTCAGTTGTTTTCTTGTGTGTGTTTGTGTGTGTGTGTACCTGCTGCATGTGTCCCAGGACGTTCTTCCTGCAGTCAAAGACTCCTTTGCCCTCTTCAGTGTACAGCTGGTAGATGAAGTCAGTTGTGTAGTTCTCACTGCAGTTCTCATTCCTGTAAAACACACGCATACAATCACGCCTCACTCCTTCTACACATTCAGATCTACATGAGACAATCAGTGTAGTGTAAATGCTGCATGTATGATATATAGATCATACCTGAGCACTAAACCTCTCTGGATGCTAGTCTTCATCTTTGCAGTTAAATGTTCGACGTTAGACTGAAAAATAGAGCACTCATAAAAACTCAGCATGACGCGCTCTCTCCTGTTTCTTTAAATAGTACACACTGCTAAATATTCTACCCTGCGCATGGGACAGAGGAGACAGAGGACGGGGAAGGAGAGAACACTGTAATCACCTTATCCATTCCATACAGTCACACTGCAGGTGTAACATAGGCGTATATTTGAAATATTATATTCAGATAATATGGACAGAAGTGAATGTCTCTCACCTGTAGGTCTCCGGATGTCAAACGGCTCTTCATAGATGTAGGCTGCATCGGCTCCGGCCGCCAGTCCCCCCACCGTCGCCAGATAACCACAGTAACCTCCCATCGTCTCAATGATGAAACACGCGACGCTTGGTCCCGCTGGCGGACTGCTTTATACGATCACACGTCTAACACACACATTGTAATGGTTTAAGAAGGAAACCTATCCGCTACTCATGCACACACATTTCATTAACGACTGCCGTTCTGACACACAACCATAAACTCAGACATACGGGTTATTAAAGATGCATTCAAGTATAACACAAGTACTGAAGCATGGTCCAAAATTAACTGGCCAATAGTGGGTCATTTATCTATTTATTTTAATTTATTATATAATATATGAATAACATTTATTTTTAAATAACATCATGAAATTATTCTGTGCATTATTTTTCATTAAAAATATATATTTTGTGCCTATTACTATTCAATTATTTAGTGCTTTATTAGAGTTAAGTTACATGTTCTGTACACTTTGTCCATGTATAATGTTGCAATTCCAACCAATTTTAAACTCACAGTTGGCACTTGTTAAGTGTTAATTTAGGACCTAAATCGCATGCAAGCACGAGACACAATATAGTTCACAACAACAGAGAACATGCATGTGGTTCCAACTCTTAAATTAAGTGTTTTTTTGTGAGGATCCATGTTTACCATGCAACTTGGGAAAATATTCAAACTTTCAGATCAGCATATAAATCTGTTCCTGTAGTGGACAGACACAGTTCGATATGTTACATAACAACAGATAATGTATCTCACAGCTAAAGCGGGCAGATATGCTAAACAATTAAATAAAACCAGAAAAAATAATCCTGTATGCGTTTCTTGTGACTTCCAGATATGAACGTAAAATTGTAAAAGGGCACTCATAGTTTTTTCCACTTGACAAATTATAGTTTTATAAAAAAAATTGAAAATTAGGGCTGTGCAAAAATTAATTGCGATTAATCGCATCCAAAATAAAAGTCTGTGTTTACATAATATATTTGTGTGTGCTGTATATAACTATTTTGTATATATAAATACACATACATGCATGTATATATTTAAGAAAATGTGTTATTCATATATAAAATATGTATATTTATATAATATAGATTATGTATATACATATATATATATATATATATATATATATATATGTATATGTATATATACAGAATTTAAGCGCAAATAATTCTTAAATATATACATGCATGCATAGGTATTTATATATACAAAATAATTATATACAGCACACACAAATATATTATGTAAGCACAGACTTTTATTTTGGATGCGATTAACTAACTTTTGCACAGCCCTACAAAAAATATAAAAAAAGTATGTCTTATATCTTCCAGGCATAATCATAAAACTATACTCACTTTAGGTGTGTTCGACTTCATGTGGCGCTGCGCAGACCGATTGGCGAGAGTTGCCGCTTGCTTCATGAAGCAACAGAAACACTTTTGATGTACTGCTTAATACAGCGCCATCTGTGCAAGAATAAAGTTCAACATAAGCCTATACTATTTAAATAACAATAAAGTGGGTCTATATATTTGTGTCTATGTTATTTTGATAAGCCTGACACAATATAACCTTGAAGGAGTAGTTCACTTTTCAAAAACTTTTGCTGATAATTCACTCACCCCAATGTCATCCAAGATGTCCATGTCATTCTTTCTTCAGTCGATAAGAAATTAAGGTTTTTGATGAAAACATTCAGGCATTTTTCTTCATATAATGGACTTTACTGGTAACCAAACAGTTCAAGGTCCAAAAGACAGTTTCAGTGCAAACTGTTGAAAGGGCTTTAAATGATTCCAGACGATGAATAAGGGTCTTTAAGGGTCATTTTTTTAAAAAATAATAAAGTTTAAGATTTATAAGCTCAAATGTTCGCCTTGCTCTGTTCTTGTGACTCTCCTGTTTGAAATTGTTCATCAACATGAACGAATGTTTTTCCGAGTCAATTCATTCATTTTGTTCGTTGAATGAACCAAATGACACACAAAAAAAGATTCATTCATTTTGATAAACGAGTTCGAACAGGAGAGTCATCGAACACGCATCACAGAACAGAGCAAGGCGACTATTTGAGCTTATAAAACTTACTTTTTTTTTTTTAAATGACCGATCGTTTCACTTGATGAGACCCTTGTTCATCGTCTGGAATCGTTTAAAGCCCTTTGAACAGTTTGCGGTTACTAGTAAAGTCCATTATATGGAGAAAAATGCTGGAAACTTTATCAAAAACCATAATCTATTTTCAAAGAAAGAAAGACATGGACATCTTGAATGACATGGGGGTGAGTAAATTATCAGCAAAAGTTTTTTTTAAAGTGAACTACTCCTTTAAGGTTACATTAAGGGCCTTTTTGCTCACCAGCCAATGTGGCTAGTGGTTTTCCAAAGTTATATCAACAATTTTTAATATCATCTAATAATTGGATAATAATAATTTGCTGTCATTTTTAAGACCCGAACATATGGATCCATTATTTCGTTACAGATATGTTTTCCTTCTGTTTTCGTTATCTTAAAATATAATTGACTGTGTTTACATGAAAACTCATGTATTATTTTGTATGTATTTGACCGTTTAAGCGCAATAAGCAGCGAAAAATAACTCAATTTAATAAAAGGGTGGCTTATGTGTGCGCACTTTGGGTGTAAGCACAAAATCTGTGGGAATCAGTGAAATGATGTGCAATACGTGCAATCCCACGCTGAAATTCGAACCCTGTAACAGCAACAATATTCAGAGCAAATGAAACGAGTGAGGGGAGGCAGGTTTGTGTCATCATCAGAGCATATGCAGCCGCTCTTTCGAATCACTCTAACGGTACTTTGATGCCATGTCACAATGACGCTCTCTTAAGTCGGACAAAATTTCTAATCCGCATTTCCACATACGGTGCTTCAAGTCAGATGCCGATCGGTCTGCGCAGCGCCACATGAAGTCGAACACACCTATCTTGGTAAACCCCCATTATTGTACACTTCCTCTTGGAATAAATGAATCATGCATGTGAAAGGGGAAGTTCAACAATGGTACTGATAACCAAAAACAGGCGTCAGTATAAAATCCAATAATGTTGTGATTTGTTTTGTTTTCTCAGTCTTACATTACCTAGAATGACTTGGTGCACCTTTAAAGATACAGTCTGACAAAATCTTGTTATTTCCACTGTACTAATCGACATGGTAACATCTGGCTTTCCGGGCGAGGATGGTGTGTCTTACCTCCACTATGGCATTGAGGGAAGTGTCAGCGCCAATGCTGAAGTCAGTGCCGGCTACATTATTACTGATGGTGGCGGGCAGCATGCACATGGGCACACAGAACTCCTCATAACTGCTGCGGGCATCCACCAGCTGCAGCAAACTCTCAAAGGCCTGCAGCAGTGCACATGCATTAGGACGATTGCTCACTTTCTCTCTTACTAGTGTACACTAATCAGGACGTCCTTTCTGACTTTTTTGAGAGGGGGAAAGTGTTTCCTGTCTATTCAAGACGACTAGGTCGAAAGTTGACCACCAGATCCTCGTGACGTGGGCATGGCATTGGCTAAATGGTGACTGAGGCAAGTTGTTTAGAAAGCAGGAAACCTCACAATAACCAAAGTGTAACCGACTGCACAACCAGGCTAAACAGCAGCACAACCAGACCTTAATCAGCACGACATAACACACAAATGCAGACAGAAAACACACAAGACATCAGGCCAGGTCCAAAACAGCATGCAGTTAGTTTCACTTACATTTGATTTGTAGACCTTAATCTCTAAGGAGAGCATATGCAGGGTGAATTTAAACTGAAAAATGTATGCATGTGAAATTGGCAGTGTGCCACAAAACCCAGCTAACAAAGACTGATAACTTTAGCTAATGTTCTGACAATGTTCTTCCAGTAACGTTCAATAGAATATTTGTTCAAAGTAGTGTGGTCTTTTAGCCTGGAAAACCCAGACAACTTCCAGCAAATTAAGATTTGATATTAAATTAAAAAAAAATTGACAATTGCAAGATATGAAGTCAGAATTGTGAAATAAAGTCGCAATTGCGAGATATAAAGTCGCCATTCAGAGAAATAAAGTCGAATTCTGAATAAATGTCGCATTGAGAATAAACTCACAATTGTAAGATATAAAGTCGCAATTCTGAGAAGATAAAAGTTCGCCATTGCGACTTTTCTCAAAATTCTGACTTTTTTTCTCACAATTGCGAGTTTATATCTCGCATTTCTGACTTTATAACACATAATTGCGAGTTTATATCTCGTAACTCTGACATCTTTTTCTAGAATTGTGAAATATAAACTCACAATTGTGAGTTATCAGGCCAATTCTAAGGGAAAAAAATACTAACTTTAGACTAACTAATAGTTTATATCTCACAATTCTGACTTTGAAACACGCAATTTCCAATTTATATCATGCATTTCTGACTTTATATCAATTCTAACTTTATATCTGCATTCCTACTTTATATCTCGCATTTCTGACTACATCTCGCAATTCTGACTTTATTTCTCGCAATTCTGACTTTATATCAGCAATTCTGTACTTTATATCTCACAATTCTGGCTCTCATATCTCACAATTCTAAATTTATCTTGCAGTTCTGACTCTATATCTCGCATTTCTGACTTTATATCTCGCAGTTCTGACTATATCTCACAATTCTGACTTTATATCTCACAATTCTGACTTTATCTCTGCAGTTCTAACATTATATCTTGCAGTTCTGACTTTATATCTCGCAGTTCTGACTTTATATCTCGCAGTTCTAAATTTATCTTGCAGTTCTGACTTTATATCTCGCAGTTCTGACTTTATATCTCGCAGTTCTGGCTTTATATCTTCTCACAATTCTAGCTTTATCTCGCAGTTCTGACTTTATATCTACGATCTAACTTTATCTCTGATTCTGACTTTATATCTCAAGTCTCTGACTTTATATCTTGAATTCTACGTTATATCTCACAATTCTGACGTTATATCTCACAATTCTGACTTTATATCTCGTAATTCTGGCTTCATATCTCACAATTCTAAATTTATCTTGCAGTTCTGACTTTATATCTCGCAGTTCTGACTTTATATCTCGCAGTTCTGGCTTTATATCTCACAATTCTAACTTTATCTCGCAGATTCTGACTTTATATCTCGCAATTCTGGCTTCTATATCTCACAATTCTAACTTTATCTTGCAGTTCTGACTTTATGGGCCCTATTTTAACGATCTGAAACGCAAGTGTCAAAGCGCAAAGCGCAATTAACTTTGTGGGCGGATCCCGGCGCTGTTGCTATTTTCCCGGCGGGATAAATGCCTCTTGCGCCTGGCGCAAATCTAAAAGGGGTTGGTCTGGAGTAGCTTCATTATTCATAGGTGTGGTTTGGGCGTAACGGAAATAAACCAATAAGAGCGTCATATCACATTCCCTTTAAGAGCATGATGAACGAGATGCGCTTGTTCCATGGCGCAATTCTATTTTAACGCGCATTTACCAGGCGCGCTTCAGCATCGGTTCACAGCCGAGTAGAACGATGTTCTCGTCAGGGCCGTAAAAGAAAGAGAAGGGACACTGGGGATGGGACAAACCCACCCAAATTAGCTTCGGGTTAAACATGCATATAATAATTTGGGTAAATGTGTAAGCTTAATGCCTGTTTTTCCCATCATCATGGACACAACAATGATTTCCCTCATGTTTATATATTTTTTCCGTATAATAATGCATCATTTGCAAAAAGTAAAATGCATCTGTGTTGATGAGAGAATCATCTACAGTGTATCCGCGTTGTTCACACTCTGTATTATGGCCAAGCATGCGCGCTTAAAATAGCATCTGAATGTACGCGCAACGCGCCACTGACTTTAGGCCAGGTTTTTTCTGGTCACTGGCGCAATTGTTTTCTGGAACTGCAAAATAGCACCAGGGATTGTTTGCGCGACACACGCCTCCTTTTTGCGCCAACCCGCCCAGGAAGCGCGAAGTTCATTTGTTAGTTTACGGACCTGCGTCTGTGGAGGAAAAAAGCCCGCTTTGCGAGAGTGCAAAATAGGAATGATAAATGCGTCAGTGTATAAAGTCATTTGCGCCGGGTGCAAGATAGAGCCCTATATCTCGCAGTTCTGACTTTAAATCTCGCAGTTCTGGCTTTATATCTCAATTCTAGCTTTATTCTCGCAGTTCTGACTTTATATCTCGCAGTTCTGACTTTATATCTCGCAACTTCTGACTTTATATCTCACAATTCTAACTTTATCTCGCAGTTCTGACTTTATATCTACAATTCTAGCTTTATCTTCGCAGTTCTCGACTTTATATCTCGTAATTCTGGCTTTATATCTCACAATTCTAAATTTATCTTGCAGTTCTGACTTTATACTCGCAGTTCTGGCTTTATATCTCACAATTCTAAATTTATCTTGCAGTTCTGACTTTATATCTCGCAGTTCTGACTTTATATTCGCAGTTCTGGCTTAATATCTCACAATTCTGAGCTTTATTCTCGCAGTTCTGACTTTATATCTCGCAGTACTTGGCTTAATATCTCACAATTCTAGCTTTATCTCGCAGTTTTGACTTTATATTTGCAGTTCTGACTTTATATCTCACAATTCTGGCTATATATTTTACGATTCTAACTTTATATCTCGCAGTTCTGGCTTTATATCTCGCAATTCTGGCTTTATATCTCACAATTCTAAATTTATCTTGCAGTTCTGACTTTATATCTCGCAGTTCTGACTTTATATCTCGCAGTTCTGGCTTAATATCTCACAATTCTAGCTTTATCTCGCAGTTCTGACTTTATATCTCGCAGTACTGGCTTAATATCTCACAATTCTAGCTTTATCTCGCAAGTTCTGACTTTATATCTCGCAGTTCTGACTTTATATCTCACAATTCTGGCTATATATTTTACGACTTCTAACTTTATATCTCGCAGTTCTGGCTTTATATCTCGCAATTCTGGCTTTATATCTCACAATTCTCAAATTTATCTTGCAGATTCCTGACTTTATATCTCGCAGTTCTGACTTTATATCTCGCAGTTCTGGCTTAATATCTATAATTCTAAGCTTTATTCTCGCAGTTCTGACTTTATATCTCGCAGTTCTAACTTTATATCTCACGACTTCTAACTTTATCTCGCAGTTATGACTTTATATCTCACAATTCTGGCTATATATTTTACGAATTCTTACTTTATATCTCGCAGTTCTGACTTTATATCTCGCAGATTCTGGCTTTATATCTCACAATTCTAAATTTATCTTGCAGTTCTGACTTTATATCTCTGCAGTTCTGACTTTATATCTCGCAGTTCTGACTTTATATCTCACAATTCTGAGCTTTATATCTGCAATTCTGACTTTATATCTCGCAATTCTGACTTTATATCTCACAATTCTGACTATATATCTCACAATTCTGACTTTATATCTCGCAATTCTGACTTTATATCTCACAATTCTGACTTTATATCTCGCAGTTCTGACTTTATATCTCGCAATTCTGACTTTATATCTCGCAATTCTGACTTTATATCTCGCAGTTCTGACTTTATATCTCGCAATTCTGACTTTATATCTCACAATTCTAACTTTATCTTGCAGTTCTGACTTTATATCTTGCAATTCTGGCTTTATATCTCACAATTCTAACTTTATCTCACAACTTTAACTTTATATTTGCAGTTCTGACTTTATATCTCGCAGTTCTGACTTTATATCTCGCAATTCTGACTTTATATCTCACAGTTTTAACTTTATCTTGCAGTTCTGACTTTATATCTGCAGTTCTGACTTTATATCTCGCAATTCTAACATTTATCTTGCAGTTCTGGCTTTATGTCTCGCAATTCTGACTTTATATCTCGCAGTTCTGGCTTTATATCTCACAATTTCTAACTTTATCTCGTCAATTCTGACTCTTATATCTCGCAATTCTGACTTTATATCTCACAATTCTAACTTTATCTCGCAATTCTGACTTTATATCTCGCAATTCTGACTTTATATCTCGTAATTCTGGCTTTATATCTCACAATTCTAAATTTATCTTGCAGTTCTGACTTTATATCTCGCAATTCTGACTTTATATCTCGCAGTTCTGGCTTTATATCTCACAATTCTAACTTTATCTCGCAATTCTGACTTTATATCTCGCAATTCTGGCTTTTATATCTCACAATTCTAACTTTATCTCGCAGTTCTGACTTTATATCTCGCAATTGTGAAATTGTGAAAAAGAAAAATTGCAATTACTGGTACCTTTTTTTATTTTTCATTCTGTGGCGGAAATAGCCATTCCATACAAAAGCATTTTTTTAAAAATGAGCTTAAAGATACAATATTAATAAGTATATTAATCTTCATCTCACAGTGTATATAAATAAAGGTTTACTTATAAAAGAAACAGAATGGAAAACTTTTAGATCTTTTTTGCCAGAACATGCATTATAATCAAACATAAAATGCAAAAAAATGTTGCAATTTAGAACTAATTATATTGCGCTACTTAGTTGGACCAGGCCTGCAATATAAACACACACCACAGGTACAAACACACAACTCTACTGTCAGATGCAGGACTGGGTGACAGGTTGTGCGGTGTTACCACATGCGTTTGTCTCCAGACACACTGACTCAGTCGGGCTGCAGTGACCACCAACCTCAGCCCATCATCACACACAGCGATATCCCACCCCAACAAATGCAGCTCTACTGCTACTAAAACCTCGACTCTGAGAGCACTGTAAGCATGTTTTAATGCACTTTAAAAGTTTGATTTCAGTCGGACCAAGGTCAATGTCACGTATAGAGTGAAATTAAACTACACTGTAATTTTTTTCCAAAGTTGTAATACAAACATGATTATCGAAGTACATTTTACAATAAAATACTATTTCAGTCTTTGAAATTTCACATTTAATTAAATTACTTGCAGACTTCCAAACCAAAGTAGTAATAATCTTTTTATTTAAATGAATTAAATAATTAAAGTATCGTTAATTAATTTGTACTATTTGTAAAAAGTATTTTTATTTAAAAATATGCACACATTAACTCGTATGGCAAATAAAGTATGTTAAAAAGTCTTGTCTTATCACATTCAGTATGAATTAATTAGAAAAGTTGAGTGGTTCCAATACAATTCTACCAAATTCTACCAAAAGGCCTGTTAAATAGCTCCAACTAAACTGAAAAAAAAACTCACCTTAATGCATATAAATCTACCTTATTCCACCAATTATAGCTCTATTGCACTTTCTATGTCTACATTTGCATCTAAAATCCAAAATCGTCCAGGCTTACATTATTAACAAAAAAGTAATTTATCCTTCAAGTATTTTGAGTATGACCTGTGTGTTTCCTGACAGGGAGGTTGGTCATCATCAGCCATGACCTTTCAGCGCATCTTACCGACAGTGCTCTTGACAAACAGATATACATGCCCCCCCCACACACACACTCTTTGACACGAGTGTGTGACGTCTTACATCCGTGATGGCGTCTGAGGGCCGTGTCGGCCCCGATGCTCAGATCTGAGCCGGGGATATTGTTGGACACAGTGGCCGGGACCATCACCATGGGAACACAAAGCTCTGTGTGTTTGGAGCGAGCTGCTTGCAGCTCCATCAACCCCAAATATGCCTGCGGTCAGAGCGAGACTAACAGGTCACAGGCTAGAATTATGGGTAATATTAAAAAGGGGAAGGGAGCCATGCCCACTTGTATAATGAAGGTAGGAAGAGACTGGAAGTATTTATGTAGAAGTTTTACAGTATGATTGTGAAATGACAGATGAAACACAAAACAATTGAAACTCTTAGACCCCATTTACACCTGGCATTAAAATGCGATCTGTATCCAGATAAGTTATCCGGATAATAAGGGTACTTTGCGTTTACACCTTGTATTTTTAATGCGTTCTCGTTATCCACATTGAGTTCGGATCTCTGTCGTCCAGAGTGACACCTGCGCGTGAGCACTGAGGTGGCGGGATATCAGCTGTAGTTTGTCAACATGGCAGGTGTAGGATCGATATGTCAGACGCGAATAGCGCGACTACCTCCAGATGTGGTCAGGCAGATCCGATCACGATCCGATTATACGCATTTACACCTTGCATTAACATGCGTTTTTTATTATCCGGATAACTTATCCAGATACAGATCGCATTTTAATGCCAGGTGTAAATGGGGTCTTACTGTCTTTATGATATGATATTATAAAGATCAGGGGAAAAAACAAAATGTATCATCATATTGATGAAGAGCCTTTTGTCGAGCCTTTTTATTTAGATCGTCGTGAGTAAATATTTCAGTATCTTCAGTAATTTATTGCATTGACTATTGCATATCTTTAGTTCCAAAGTTTGGGGTTGGTAAGATAAGAAGTCTCTCATGCTTACCAACTTAACAAGGCTGCATATATTTGATTTACAAACATTAAAACAGTGATTTTAAAATTACAAATACATAAATATAAAAATATATAAAAATATTATAAATAAATTATGCATTAAATTTTTTTCCCCACGGAAAAATCTCACTAACCCCACAAAATGTTGAACTTTGGTGTATGATTTTAATGTATTTATTATAGATATGTATTGTTAAAATAACAAAATAATCTCAAAACAAATAAATGTTGTGCCTCAGTTATTAAATTAAATGTTATTTTGTAACTAATTAATGTCTGGTAGCAATAGAAAAAACACTGCAAATTACTGTTTCTTGTCCGGTAATTAACAATTTGTAATAAATACTATTAAACAGATCATCATGACATCAGTTAAAGGTGCAGTAAGTGAATCCTGAGAAACGAAACGCTGTTTCGAATCGAGCACCAAAACACACATGTAGCCAATCAGCAGTAAGGGGCGTGTCCACTCATTAAGGGGATTTGCCGGTGTTGCATAGGGTGCTGGTGAATTTGGGGGTGGGGCTATCAAGATAGGGGTGTGATACTTTTGGGTAGGAGTGTGTTTGTTTTTGTGATTTCAAATATCAACAGCGTTTCTCAGAAATCCTGTACTGCACATTTGAGACAAAAAAGAGACACAATGGCACGTGAACATAATGTATGACAAGAAAGTAATATAATCAAAATGTGATTTTACTTATTAATGCACAGCAAAATATGTACATAAATGTAGACAAATACTGCAAATATTACATTACATACCTCAATCCTTCTAGAACCAGTAAAGCGTTTATGTTGTGAATCCTCATTTGTTCTGCAATTTTACCAATGTGTTTTGCAGGGAGAGTTCTGAAAAATATATTTCAGGATATTAGAAAGCATTCTATTCCGTGCATAAAGGCATATCATTGTCTTTTCACTGACAATGGGCCCTTGGAAATGTATTCTTACCTTTTTGTCCCTAGCAAGGACCCACCCTGGCCTGTCCAGCCCCCAACATCACCCCATTTGATTTCTTTTATCTGCAGAACAAATCAAAGTAAATATGGGATCATGGACCTTTGCAAGAGTTTTAAATTGTTATCTCTTCATAAACTGTGCTATGCTGAAAATGGTGATCACTGATACTCTGAGTTTAATATGGTGTTTTTCTGTCTCATAATATACATCCTAGATATAAAGCATTCATTTCTTACACAGAGAAACATATCCAATCAGGTTTAAGGGATATTTGGCCAAAAAACAAACAAGAAAACTCCTCAAACTTGCATTTAATTAGAATACACACAGCATTAGTACCATTTCCTCCTGAATGAGGCAAGCAGTATAAAGTGAATCTGTAATGCTACACTAGGTTAAATATGGCACTGAGCACAATGCAGCAGAGGATTGTGGGAGGGAATAATGGGCTTACTGTAATCATGATTGTTTATCTCATTTGGCAAGGGACTGATTCACATGCACATGTCTATATGCAGTCTCACAGTTTCACAGACTAATAATACTATATTAACTTTCTTTTATCAAAAAATCTATGTTTTTAAAATGTATTTTCATATTTTAAAATTGAAAGTCTGGCTCTGTGAGAAAATTAAAACAATTAAATATCTACATAAAAAGCTTTTGAAACGCTCCTGAAAATAATCAACATAGTGTCCATTTTTAACCCTAAAACCATATTCTGGACAAATGTGGGCAAAATAGTTTTGATTTATTTTTTAAAAAATACTTCCCTTGATCTGAGAGGTACACGACTTAGCTACTTTTCCTAAGTTTACCTCCTGAACACACACAATTTTTTTTGACTCCTTAATCTTGTATTTGGGTCAAAAATGGGCACCCATAGAAATGAATGGGAAAAACTGTAATTTAGATCATTCTAAAATAAGCCAAAATAAGACACCAGGTGACAGCAAAGTCACTTCATCTTTAGGTTTTAGCTCTAAGAACTTATTGGAATGATATTTTAATGTAGTTAAAAAAATGTAAAAAATAAAACTATATAGTAATTCATTTACATAGAAATAATTTACATAGAAAATATGGTAGTTTTTGAAGTAAATAAATTCAAAAATAACCCCCAAAATAAAAAAAACACCATAAATGGATAGACAAAACTTTATCGAAGACAGTGATAACATTTATAATAAATAAAAATTAGGATCACACCCGAGTGCTCTGTGCCCACATTTGTCCACAATTACAGGATTAAGGGCTATAAAGTGAATACGGTTTGAGGGCTACAGAAACACCAATTGCACATTGATAGGTCTGTTAGTTTGTGTTGCGTTACCTGTCCCTTATAGAAGCCCTCGAATCCGTCACTAACAGCAAACATAGTGTGGCCTTCTGTGATCCCGACCCTGATGGCCGAACGCACGGCTGCATTCATGCCAGCTGCAGGAGCGCCGACATTCAATACGGCCACATTAAACGAACTCTAGTGAAGAGAAAAGAGCATATCACACACCATACACATAATGAAACCCAAAACCAATTAAAAGGAAGGTTTATATGACCAATCAGAAGTCAGGCCTGCTTCTCAAAACGAGTGAGATGAACTCAAAGTATATGCTCCCTGCTATTACATAAACTTCATAAGACATGCAGAAATGTTTATAGAACAATACAGTGTTGAGTCTTATTTGATACACAACAGAAACAACAGAACAAAATCCTGGATTAAGCTGCATTTGTGAGTAAATCACAGTAAAGCACTGTAATCCATAACTATGAACATGTGGCCTGTGGTCATGTGACTCTGATTTGAACTTTCTTCATCTTCAGTATAAAATGTTCTATTATGCAACTAACTTCTAAACCTTTCAATCAATATAAAAAACTATTACTGTTTTACTGTATTTTACTATATGATCAAATAAATGCAGCGAGACTTCTTTCACAAATATTTACAAATAACAATGACTCCAAGTTTTTTTAACAGTAGCATATACTTGAATATATTTGAAAATACAGTGTATGTATGTATGTATGTATGTATGTATGTATGTATATATATATATATATATATATATATATATATTAGGGGTGGGGAAAAAATCGATTCTTAGATGCATCGCGATGCGGACGTGGACGATTCTGAATCGATTCACAAAAGTCAAAAATCGATTTTTAAAAAATATATATATATAAAAATTTATATATATTTATAATAATGTAATATTGACGCAACGTGAAAGACGGAACCCTGAAGCGCAGAAGTGCAGTGGCCGGACCGTCAGTGGCGTGCACATAACAGAGACGCAGACGTGATGACTGAGCGCCGAATCCAAACACCCTCCTCGTTAAAAGCTGATGTGTGGAGGGGTGTGCGATAGCACGATTTTTGATCGTGGACGATTAAAATGTCTCTACTATCTGCTTTTGAAGAAATATCGTAGTATCGTGTTACAGTGCATTCTATCAGTTCAGTTCTGGCGCATCTGTCTCAACTGTACAACGCGACGTAGCCTACACATCACACGTTAATGAATAGGTACGCCGGGACACTGCAATTCACAAAAGTTCATTATTTGCATAAGCCTTGCCCTCCCGACGCTCACAGGCACTGTCAAACAGCGCCTGAACACTGGACTAAGTTATCTTTCGAGTCTTATGCTAATACTGTTAAATACATACAATGTTTACATAAACAGAATTGGCTATGTCTAAAGTGAAAGCAAACATTTGAGAGAAAATCTGGTGTAATATGCGTCTATATTAAACGCATTTAGTACAAGTCGCTTGCTGGTCTATAAATAGTACTGCCGCTCGTCCTTAAAGGGATAGTTCACAAAAAAAATCTGTCATTATTTACTCTAATGTTGTTCAAACCTGTATTAATTTCTTTCTTGTGCTGAACACAAAAGAAGATTTTTTTTTTAATGTGGGTAACCAAACAGTTGCTGGTCCCCATCAACTTGAGGAGAGAAAAAAAAAAAAAAAACTATGGATAACAAGTATGCTGCTAGTTCAGGCACACATTTATTTTCCTGTTGGTTCTTTGCACTGTTAATAAAATGTATTATTAATTCTTCATGGGTCATTACTTTTTACTTTTAAAGCAAAGTATTTATAGTCACACACACAAAAAAAATATTTAGATAATCGATTTAGCATTCGAATCGGAAGCCCTCTGAATCGTAATCGAATCTGAATCGTGAGGTGCCTGAGAGATTCCCACCCCTAATATATATATATATATATATATATATATATATATATATATATATATATATATATATATATATATCAAGGGGTGCACAAAACTTTTTTGGTCTGGTTCTCAAGGGAGCACCTGGAGATGCTGCTTGATACTCACACCTGACACTGCACACTTATCCTACAAGCTGCCTAAATGTAAAATAATATTTGTTCACTGTACAAATTAAATTAAATATAGATTCATCTTTGTTAAAGCTGTATTTTTTATTTTATTAACATTAAATGACACAGAAAGCAGCAGGAATATTAGGCTGCTGTCACTTTAAGACCGAATGCCCTTACAGAAATACTGACACACATCCATTTTCTTTCTCAACTGTTCACTTATGACATAATGGAGATAATACTTGCAGAGGGGTATTTTAACATAATTTTGTGTGTATGTTTCAAATGCAAGTAAACGCGAAAGAGGAATCAATTCAGTGTTTGATCCTCTCTCTCTCGCTTCAAGTGTGCGGGTGTGCAGTGTGCACACAGATAGCAGCAGTCCTTATTTTCGCTTTTTCTTCCGCGTTTAAAATCGTTTGAATGTGTAAATTGTTAAACTTTCACTTTATCATGGTTAAATTTAGTCAGCGAATCACATGTGTGCCGAACCGTGGGACTCTGTACCCTACGGATCACGGATCAACTCACGGATCATCATGATTGCTATCTTACCAGAGATGGAGAACAATCCTGCTCCAGTAAGTAAATGTGTCCCTGTCCCCAGAAATGCCCAAAATGTTGGTACTCAAAAGCGGCTCACCTCCACGTTTTCTGCTATGCATTGTTTATTTTTTCCATGCATGCGCACCAGTTATGTGCACCCCTGTATATAGTGTACGGTATTTTAGTCTTATAATAAATGGAAAAGTTCAGAAACCTAATCAGGAGACAATGCATTGACTACTCTCTGTTCTATTCTATTCTATTCTATTCTATATTGCTTGTACAGTACATACATGAAAATGGCCTTCCTGCATTCCAAAGGAAAATAAATAAACATATTGAGCTTTCAGTATCACATAAAGTGGCTAAATCAGACCAAACATATTGTGCAACATATACATTATGTCTTGTTCTCATTATGACTGACTTACATTTGGAAGTTCGGTGTCAATTTTGCGGTGAGACAAGAGTTTGTAGGTATTCAGGTTGTTTTCAAAACTTCTAAAATACAAAAAAGAGAGAAAAGGGATCTAAAAGCAATTCAGACATTTCCTGTTGTGATAAAAGTGCATAAATGGATTTACCATTGACAGTAAAATGATGATTTTTGTGCTTTACCTGCCACGCAGCTTTACAGCTTCAGCAAATCTCTTTTCATCCATGGCCTTCTGGACCTCCTGCGTCTGTAGAATGACAAACTATCAAACTGACAACTCCAAATCTCCCCAAACAGAGCATCAAACTACAAGCAAATACTATTTTGATTGAACTAAACTGAGATTCAAGATTGGCTGTTAACAGAGTTTAGATGGACCACGTTGTCTATATGCAGCAACAATAAGTATAACTATGTTAAAAAACTTTTTTATTATTTCAGATACATAAAAATGCAATTAAGTCTAACCTATTTTACTGACACAGATGTGGAAAGATGACAGAAAGCTAGACCAAAGCTCCCAGCAGGGACATGCACAGACATTTTAAGGGGCAAGTGAAAAAAAGGGCAAAAAAGGTTTTTTTTTTCTTTTTACTTTTTTTAAACAAAAAAGTATATACATATACACAACTCTGACTTTTTATAAAATGTATTAAAGTTAATTTTATCTTCCTCAAATTCACGCAACTGTTTCATTTTCAAAAGATGTCTACAAAATAATCAGTTCACACAGAAACCAATGTTCTCCCTAGTATTCACCAGGTTTATTGAGCAGCAAAGGAAACCATGCCACAATGTGCATGTTTTCTATGCTATATATTTGATACACCTGATAGTGACATGGACTTAGTTTCACATTTGAGGGAAGACTGATATCATCATCATCATCAAATAAAACCTTCAAAATCCACATTTAGATGGAGTTTGTTTTAAACCTACTATCCTCCATCTGTTTGCATCTGTAGATTTCCTCTAAATTCACCAATTTAGATTTCTAAATTTCAGGGGGAAAGACTATTGATGTATGTAAGTCATTAACTTTAATAATAAGAATTTAAGGCCATAAAAAGTCATAAAAACGTCCGGATTTTCCATACAAGGTCATAAATTACATTCAGCCACGTCTTAAATTTATATTTTTGTATTCAATTTCAAGTCAATATCGCCAATGCTCGATATCAATATCGAGTTCGATAAATGTTCGATAATGTGTATGTGCCAAAAGCGGAACGAAACTCATTTGAACCGCGCGCGTCTCACGGACTGTTTATCCGCTCGGTTCAAAGTCCAAACGGCGGCGCAGCGCGAGCTCACTAGAGCAGACGCGTTAACTCTTGATCGGCGCTTCAGACCTGATATTTCGATACACACTATTCAATATATTTGTTTGACAGGGAAGCTGTGCGCAAACAGGAATATATATTATTTTTCAAAAATTAAAAAAGCACCCCAGAAAAAAAGGGCACTTTCTCTCCAGGAATAAAAAGGGCAGGTGCTCCAGCCCCCTTTGATGTCTATGTGTGCACGTGCCTGGCTCCCAGGTTTAATAAACGTTACCATAAACTTTAAAACCCAAAGCTCTGCCATTAGTTAAGTTCCTTTCTCACCATCTGAACACACTCCATCAGAGGCACCCTGACAGCCTGGTTCCCACACAGAGACACCACACACGCTGGAGTGCCAGGAGACGCTTCTAACAGGGCCAGCACGGCTTCCACTCCCATACGACTCGCCTACAGAGGAACAGAGGAGAGAGAGAACTGTGTGATAGAGAGTAAATACAACATGCTAAAGTGCGTTTTGTAGGACCATACCAAAATGCGGTCAAAGGCAGAGGGTGTTCCTCCTCTCTGGACGTGACCCAGAATGGTGACCCGCGTGTCAAACCCCAAACAGCGCACAACCAGCTGCAATAGAGAGTATATAACACAATATTAACTTCAACTCAAATACTGATGCTTCTCAAACAGATCCAGCAAGATCGTGAAGACTACTGTTCAAAAGATTTGTTTTATCAAACGAGTCTCTTACTGTAAGTCTCATATGATTACCGTTTAGTGTATCAAAAACATGTAATAATGTGATATATTAATAACATTTAAAACAACTGTTTTCTGACTTAGTATATTTTACAATGCAATTTTATACTGTGATGCAACGCTGAATTTTCAGCATCGTCGTCAGAGTCACATGATCATTCTAATATGCTGATTTGCTTTCTTTTTTTTTTGCTTTTTATTTTTTGCTGATTTTTTTATAATTATTATTAATATTGAAAACTTAATATGTTTGTGCTTAATTTTATTGTGGATTTTTTTTAGGATTCTTGAAAGAACAGCTAAATAGTGTTTTTTTTTTCACATTTGATCCATTTAATGCATCCTTGTTGATTAAAAGCCTTAATTAATTTGGATAAATAATCTTTTGAACGGTAGTGTAGATGGATTTATTAGTGATGTCAGATTGAACATGGAAACCAAGCTCAAAATATCCACCATGAATTAAAACATGCATGCATGAACAAAGCAATGTTTCTAAAGGGGTTTATTCTGAAAGCGCAGCGAACATAACCACAGACATGCATGATGTAAGAGAAATGTGTGTGACTTAAAAGCATCGAAGTAAACACACAGATCAAAACTGTTACAATCAGTGTATTAAATGAAGAGAAATATTACATGGAAACACACAGTTGATACTTACACAAAAAGACAAAACTCAAATCCAAAACATGCATTTGTTATTACTTCAGCCAAAAAAAATGAGGACATAGAAAGTAAAAAATAAATCATTTCTGAAGTATTTAGTTCATGAAGTGTAAGAGAAGGAAAGCAGTCATGCATAGGCTCATGATGTGCTGTAGCTGTGTATTACTCACGTCCTTTATATGGTCTGTGGTTATGGGCTTGTTGTTATGGTCTATTGCACCCTCAGCTACTATGATGATATTAAGCCGTTTCTTATCAGCACGATTCTACAAGGAAAAAAGCACGCACACACACACATCCGTACATACATACACGCCGGTGAGACGAGGGAGCAGATACTCACGTCCTTCACTTCATTAGAGCTGATGGGGTTTCCATTTCTGTCTGTGGCTCCCTCGGCCACTATGATTATATTAAGACGAGAACCTCGCAAACGGCTCTGCAGGACAAACACTGGAGCACTGAAACAAGCTGTGTGTGTGTGTGTGTGTGTGAATGTGTTCAGCTGTTTGGGAAACTAGTAAGCTAAACCACAGGCTAGACTAGTACTGTCAAGTTATTCTTTAGAAAAAGTGGCTTGCTACACTACAAGCTACTAAAACAAATTGCTAAGTACATTAAAGCTATACGCTATTAAATCTAAATATCAGTTGAGATTATATGATTCAGTTAAAAAAGAGAAGCATTTTTCTGGCACAAAAACAATAGATCAATTAGTGACAGCATCAAACTTAATCTATTGATACATATATTTGTTTATTATAAACTAATAAGAAAACACGTGTTTCTTCTTTCTACAAACGACAATGTAAAACAATGAAAGAGTTCCAGAAACACAACTGAGTGATGATTGAATGGATTCACTGTTACTCAATTAATATTAGATAATGAAAGCTGCATGTATGATATAGTGTACATCTTTCTTACTCTAATCGTAATATATATATATATATATATATATATATATATATGTATATATATATATAGATATATTATTCTTTAAATGTAATAAATAAATCTTTATATATATATATATATATATATATATATATATATATATATATAAATGATTGATTTATTACATTATATACTGTATATATATATATAAATGTAATAAATAAATCTTTATATATATATATATATATATATATATATATATATATATATATATATATATATAAAGATGTATTTATTACATTTAAAGAATAAATTCAAGTAATTTATTTAAACATTTATATTATATTTTTAAAAGGATGCATACAAACTTATATATAATATATACTCATTCTCATATCATTATCTCTAATATAATTATCTTATTTCAATATAATATATAGTTCTCTCTCTTAAATTTCTGTATTTCACTTTAGCTTTAGCTTGTGTGCTAATCTACCTCACACTTGAAATTTTCACAAATATCGTTGGCTCGAATGACAAATTGCGTGTGATGCTCCTCATTTGTAAGTTGGTTTGAATAAAAGCACTTGCTGAATGAATAAATGTAAACGACTTCCTCAGCTTTCTTGATTGCGCTCCATGCACAATATAATGCAACATTAAAAAACAGTGATGTAATGTTTGGTCAGGCTACACTGCAACTGCTATAAAAGATAGCTTGTTAGCTACTTATGCTACTGAACAACGTAGTTAGGTTAGTAGTATCTCTGCTGAGTGTGGCTGTATTACTGTGTATGGCGATGTTACCTCTGATAGTTTGTGACACATCTGTTCCTCCCAGCCATCTTTGGGAGGCATTTTCAGGAATCAGCACCCAGTCAGCTCCACACGCAAGAGCACTCACTAATGCTAGATACCTAACACACATACACACATGGTTTAATCCTGATTATAAATACATGTTTCTGTTTGATTGTTTTAAGTTTATGGTCTTACCCGCAGTGTCTACCCATGACCTCCAGCACAAAGGTCCTCCTGATGGCTAAAAGACACAATATAAAATAAGAAAACTTTGATTTATCTTTAATTGGAGGCTTAAAGTGTTAAAAGCATTGTCTAATGTATTTGATACGCAAAATCCAAATTTACATTTATGCATTTGGCAGACACTGTGATTACTATTTAAGGTGTGTATTTTATCAGTTCATGCATGGGAAACCCATGACCTTGGCATTGCTAGCGCCAGGGCCGGATTTATGGATAGACATTCTAGGCTTGTGCCTATGCTCGCACGCCCTTGGGGGTGGGGGGACAATTACATTAAGGAGAAATAATTATTTATTATTATTATTTCACTCTAATGGTAACACACTTTAAGACATATTCGATCAGAAAATTCATATCTCCGTATTTCATCTTTTTTTTTTTTTTTTTTTTCATTCATTACTATTAGTCACCCTTTACATCTATAAATCCAGTTTGGACTGTCTTTGCTTGTTTGCAGTGCAAAAGGTAAATAAAGAACTGTTAGTTTGATTCCTTTTCCATAGACCTGCATTTTATGACTGACAGACACAGTCTAGGACTGTTTGACCTAAAAATATCTATATAGGGGAGAGTGGGGCACAACCTAACGCTTTTTGGTTTTGACTCAATTAATTAAAAAATAATTAGGTTAGATTAATACTTTTTTTACACAAGCAACATACACATCTCTGCTACAAATGAACACTTAAATTTTTTTTCTAGGACCTAGCATTTTCGTACAGTTGCACTGAAAGTGACAGAAGTGCAAATGTTACAACTTACCCCATATATGGGGTTAATTCTAACAGACAGAGGGGTTAGTTGTAACACACATAATTCAGTACTATTTTATTTGTATACTTTGATATTGTTTGTGCATCTGTATAGACAGATATCCATACATCCATCCCTCATCCAATCATCCTCTATTATGGATCAATATCATGGATAGAGACATAGAAAAAATAAAAAAAATAAAAATAAATAGAAAATAATAATAAATACAATTATAAATATTGTAATTGCAATTAAATTAGATTTGTGTGTGGCAGCTGCATGTACAAATATTATTATTAATAATAATAATAACAGTAATAATAATTCAAATGAGCTTAAAATAAAAATGTAAAGGGTTTATTGCATTAATAACAGGCCATATTTTTAATAAATAAACAAGTTATCATTCATATTACACTACATTTTAAACATTTTAAATTCCAACATTGTTTGTGAAAGTCTAACAAAGTTAAACATATAAATAAATACTCAAACCTGAAAAGTTGTGTGGCTCCGTTTTCATTTGATTATCATTGTACACTTGGCGGCTTAGATGCAACACTCTGTTAGAACGAACCCTACTGTAAATTACATATTTTAAGCCTAGCTAACAGTCGCTAGGAATTGCTGACATGTTTCAAAACGCTGCTATGTTTGAGACAACAAGACAGTGATTAAGGCAATATAAAGTTAGATTTGGAAACGTATACACCCAACTCAGAAACCGAAAAAAAAACATATGATGAAAAAAATTACTTTCATGGTGTCAAAACACTCTTTATCCAGTAATCTTCACGAAATATAATCAAAACTTTCCGCAATTCGCGGAGAGACCGTCTTCTGACAGCAAGAGAAAAATAGAGGAAAGACAACCTGCTTGATCCAGATGAACTATGTAAACGGTCCGTGTTACATTTGACCAAAATTGAAAATACTGTGGAAACAAAGACACCTACATCTTGGATGATCTTGAGGTAAGCTAAAACATATCAAAAAATAATTTCAAAGTGAACTATCCCTTTAAGTACAGCATTTTCTTTTGTAGTGTTTTCAATAAAAAAACACTACATATATAAAAGCTAATGTTTTATGTGTTTGAGGAGCAAACTTTATAACTTGTAAGTTAATAAAAACATAAGGCAAAGCACTTCAGCCGTTCTAATGATGGACAAAACATGTATGTCACCGACATCCACTGGTCAAAAACCTTATAATTCCATTTGAGTTTGATTGAGATAGAATGTTAATAATATATTGACACATTTCTGAACTTTGACGAACTTACAATGTTTTTTTCCCATTTATTGACAGCAATTTTGCATGAGGTTTCCACCCAACGCGACGATATACAGTTTAGTGTGTAAGCTACCAGGGTCAGGGTGTGGCCCAAAAATGTATTTTGCCTATGTCAAAATATGAGGTTAATCCGGCCCTGGCTGGCGTCATGCCATGCCTTACTGTTGGGCAACAAAAGTGTTTAAAATTTTAAATTGATTGGAATAGCTGGGATTTTTTTTGTAACTGTTAGCTTTTACCTTTGTGCGGTGGTCATTATGGCGTCCACCACTTCTATGATCCTGTGCAGTGCTGAGTCAGTGCCAATGGTCATATCTGTCCCACAGAAATCATTGTCTATCGAGCCAACCATCCCAACAATATGCAACGTAGAATGAATTTGGGAAGCCTCTTCAGTGATTTGACCTGAGAGAGAGAAACAAATCATAAATACATAGAAAAATAAACAGATTTATTGCTATTCATTACAGTTAGAAATGACAAATTTGCATCCCATGTATAAGCCCCTCCTACTCTGTTACCTGACTGGACAAGCTCATCCAACAGTCCGCTCCACTCCTCCCTGAAGAGATTAGCTCCGGTCAAACTGCCATCTCCACCAATCACACACAAGTAAGTGATGCCATGCTGCACCAGGTTTAGAGCAGCACGCAAGCGTCCTCGTGGGTGCGAAAATCCTTACAACGGGCGCTGCCAATCACAGTGCCACCCTGCACACATACAGTGACATTAAGAAAAAAGGCTGCACTGTAGTGTTGTCACATTAAAATCACAGATAATTTTACTGATGGTTCATCCATCACATTAGAACTGGAAGGTAATAAAGGGATTGCTTGCAAGCAGCATTTGATGCATACAGAAAATCTGGACAGAAAATGTTATCTATATATCTGATATATATATAGTATCATATTATATATTGTTATATAAACATATTTTATAACAAATATACACTACCGGTCAAAAGTTTAAGATTGGTATTTTATGTTTTTAAAAGAAGTCTCTTCTGCTCACCAAGGCTGCAATTTTTTGACAAAAAAATACACAAAAAACACAGTAATATTGTGAAATATTATGACAATTTAAAATGACTTTTTTATGTTAATATATATTAAAATGTAATTTATTCCTCTGAAAAAAGCTGAATTTTCAGCATCATTACTCCAGTCTTCAGTGTCACATGATCCTTCACAAATCACTCTAATATGATGATTTTATGCTCCAAAAACATGTATGATTATTATCCATGTTGAAAACAGTTTTTTACATTTTTATTTCAGGATTCTTTGATGAATAGAAAGTTCAAAGAACAGCATTTATTTAATTAGAATCTTTTCTAACATTATAAATGTCTTTACTGTAACTTTTGATCAATGTAACTCATCCTTGATGAATAGAAGTATTGATTTCTTATTTATTTCCCCCAAAAATAAAATACAAATTCTTACTGACCCCAAACTTTTTAAAGGGTAGTGTTTAATGTAACAAAAGCTTTCCATTTCAGATAAAAGCTGTTCTTTTGAACTTTCTATTCATCAAAGAATCCTGAAATAAAAATGTAAAAAACTGTTTTTGGAGCATAAAATCATCATTTTAGAGTGGTTTGTGAAGGATTATGTGACACTGAAGACTGGAGTAATGATGCTGAAAATTCAGCTTTTTTTTCAGAGGAATAAATTACATTTCAATATATATTAACATAAAAAATAATTTTAAATTGTCATAATATTTCACAATATTACTGTGTTTTTTGTGTGTTTTTTTATCAAAAAATTGCAGCCTTGGTGAGCAGAAGAGACTTCTTTTAAAAACATAAAAAATCTTACCAATCTTAAACTTTCTAACCGGTAGTGTACATGTATTTATTTTTTACATATAATATAATATTATTAATTATTATATAATTATATTTATATTATATAATTGTATTATATTTATATATTATATAATAATTTTAATTATAATATTAAATATTTAATATATATATATATATACAAATATTATATAACATATATATTTACTCTTTATAATATATAGCTATCTTTTCCTCTACATTTCAGCATTTGAGTGAATGCAATTAACTATAGCATAATCTAGATATTTTAGCAAATATTAATGGATCTCATTTGTAAGTTGCTTTAAATAAAAGCATATGCTAAATAAATAAATGTAAATTATTTGCTCATCTTGCTAGATTGCAAGGGTCCAATATAATGTGACATTAAAAACAGTGATGTGCTGTTTCTCTCTTCTGGATAATTAATTGTTAAAAAAATAATAATAATACGATTTTTGTAGCTCTACGCAACACCCCTGCAATGTATCTTCTCTATTTGTGGGTGCTTGCTCAATTTTGTGTGTTTTTTAGTTTTTATAATATGGAAGTTTGCTTACCACTTGTAACATACTGGAAACACTTTCCCATGATGCCTCTTTATGTTGTCCCCTCCATCCACCATGCCCTGGTAGCCCTGAGGAAAAACATTTATTTATGGACATCACCTTTTATCTGTGACACGCTTTCATGCATGTCCTTTGTGATCCACATAAACAATGCTACAATCTTTATTCATTACTGCACAGCAAAGGTCATATGCCAAACATGAAATGGCTACAGGAAGTTACATAATTACATAAGGTTATTAGTGTCTTGATCAGGGCCTACAGTGCACCCTTCTGGCTACCCATCCTCAGCCTTTACAACTTCATCACAGCAACCCTAAAGTCACCATGAAATCAAAATGGACAGCTTTATTAATGAAATGGAATTAATGGAAAGTCCAAATTAAACATGATTTAATGACCCGTAAATGTAAGTACACATTGCTGGCCTAAGACACGAAATGAGCGGTTTGTGTAAGTCATTAAACGAGTCATTAAATCATGTTTAATCTGGACTTCTCTGTGCATGCTCTTTGAGGTGGTGACCATAGACCTGCATTATATGACTGACAGACACAAACGGTTTGACCTAAAAATATCAAAATTGAAAATACTGTGGAAACAGACACCTACATCTTGGATGCCCTTGAGGTAAGCTAAAACATACTAAAAAATAATTTCAAAGTGAACTATCCCTTTAAGTTGAATTACTGAATTAAATGAACTTTTGCACCATATTCTTAATTTTTCCAGTTTTACCTATAACAGGTTAATAGAAGTTTAGATCTTGTGAATAAAAAGAGAAATCACCTCATGGACGAAATACACTTTTGCTCCTACGTAGATTCCCATTCCTGACCACTGCCCTCACAGCGGCATTCATACCTACATGAAAAAATACAACAGTTCATTTACAAATTCTGATGCATAAAAACAGTCATTTTAAACCATCCTTTAACAAAGACCTCCAGACCATTTGTGGCACAAATAGAGGGTGAAAGGTGAAGGCTCAGTGTATTCCGTGCTGTGACCTGACAAGTTAAATTAAGCATCTATTCCCCTGAGGCCATGTCCAGCCTAACCCATAGTGATGGGAGGGCTGCAGCCAGGAAACCGTTGCTAGGAAACATAGTGCCATCACTATATGAACCAAGGTAAAAAGGGTCACAAGTGGAAACTCGAGTAGCGCAGTGCACTAGTGCAAGTACAATAGTAGGCGTACTTTAGATACCAACTCCCATTATATAATGAATTCTTGTATTTACTGTAAATTATTGTTTTAGGCTGGTGCTGGAAATGTGCACGCACATTCAATAGTAAACAAACAGACGATGTTTCTGTGGAGAATAGATGGAGCCAGACGCAAAACAACGCTCCGTAACCTCTTTACTTCTATTTTAAACATGCTCAAAACAATAAACGACCGACCGGAAGATTCGCTTTATGGAGAGCATGCATGCACTGAAGGGAAATGACTATCCGAGGCATATTTTAACCCGCGCGCACGCATGTTTGGGATGCCGTCGTGTTTTCCCACGTGATCACGGAATCATGGGAGTCTTGTTCTAATACTTGCCTGCCATCACGTACGCGCACTCATTCTTCACCATTATAAATGTATTATGATGATGACACATAACAAAGATGACGCGCATCGCACAAAGATGCACGAAGCAAAAGATATTGAAATAATTTTAATAAATTTTCATTCATTCATGATTTAGGCTAACTGTGTAGCAAAGCCAATGACAGCGTAACGTAAATGCTGCGTTATAAATATTTTATCCCGGTCGCGTTGAAGTCGCACGTAGCAGTTTACGCGCCGTCATGACGCTTGAGCTGTCATCAGCGGTTCATTATTTAATTGAATCATATATAAGCTAAATGTGTTTAACCCTAAACTATTCAATCTATTTATAAACATATTCCTTCATATGAACAAACACAGTTTTTTAGTAATATTTAACGACTGAAAACATACTTCCTAATCGCTATAAAAAGTATTGATAAAGTAATTTTAGCCTCATTTTTAAATCCCGGAACAGCCGCGCCTTTCTCCGTTATCATCTGTTGCACTGGTTCTGTTTTGCCAAGATGTAGCCTATGATCAGATCAGATGCAAACAAGTCAATCTGCCGCTGCTGATGTCGACAAAACAAGCACCCTTGACATCCAATTCGGTATGTAAAAGAAAAGAAACACCTTGAGCATCTCCACCGCTCGTCAAGACGCCGATGGACTTCCCTGCTCCAGAGAGATTCTCGATGAACTTTCTACTGTCCGACATGATTCCAGTAATGCCTTTAATTCCTGCTTGAAGTAAGAGCAATGCAAAGCAAGCTGGAGAGGATAAAGGCTCCGCCGCTCAACTTCTCCTCCGGTGTCGGACGTGCGCTTCTATAACTCGCGCGCTCTCGTAGGCTGAACTTCCCCGCCCCGCGCGGGATTGACAGCAGTGTCAGGCAATAGACCAGCGGATCACGCCTCATCTGGACGGGTTTACACCAATTGCCTGTCGATGTCATGTTAGGATTAAAGAAGTGACAAGGAAGTCCTATTTTGCTAGCCTTTCATCATGTCTAAGAGTTATAGTAAAACAATTGCACCCTGTGAAGATCCAGTCTAGCCTACTCTGTGTGGCGACTTCTGATAGAAAAACAGATCAAGTTACAGTCATTAAGGAAGTACGCACTTATTTAACAAAGACAAAAACATATTCTTATTTAGACCTATAGATGCATTTGTGTTCCAGTACTATGTATGGAACACCTGTTCCATCTATGGTGAACCTGTCAACTGTGGAGCATGTGTAAATGTCTATACAAATTCTTCCAGAAGCCACTTACACATGTGTGACCTTGACATACTCACCCAGAGGTCATTTCTGTGTGTGTGTGTGTGTGTGTGTGTGAGTAGAGAGAGAGAGAGAGAGAGAGAGAGAGAGAGAGAGAGAGAGAGAGAGAGAGAGAGAGAGAGAGAGAGAGAGAGAGAGCACGCCTTGTCAAACGGGTTTGTGAAGACTAAAAGAGCAACCTGTGTTGACTTTGCACAAAGTTAAAACTAATATATAGAGGTCAATAGCCTATATATTCTAAAATTAGAGATTTGTTACACAAATTAACGTCTTTATATGTTCAAATCTATTTTTTTAAAGTGGGTCAAGTAATGGCACTCAACTGTTCTTTAAAAAGAGCACACAAGCATTGCATAACTGAGTTCAAACAGGAAACAATGATATTCTGGTGAAGCCACTTGTTTAATTACTCAAGTGTACCTTTTTTTAATTGTAACTTTTACAACCATTCATTCTGAAAAAGAAAGCATGCGTCTTAAAGGTACAGTAAGCGATTTCTGACAACGATTTTGAAAGTGGGTATGGGCTGCGATTCAGCCCCGACAAAACATTGCACAACGTTTTTTAAACAGAAACGGTGAATGCATAGAACGAACTGTTCTAGATGACGCAAGAGTTGCAACTATGGCAGCTGAGAAGGCCATTTTTTGTGTTCTCTGTGAAGAATTTTCAGAGCCTGATGAAATCGATATAAATATGTGTTTAATACTACAAAATATGCCCGATACAGTTACTGCACTTGTCACCCAGAACACAAGAGAACATCTGAATTAAGTGAATGGATTTGTGGAAACTGAAAGCACACATCTTATCTAATTCAGACTAAAACACAATCTATTTAGCCTCACATACTGACTTTATTTGTAGTTCACACTAGTAGGCTAGTTGTAGATTTAATACTCTGTATTTTCTCTAATTTTAGGAAAAGCACTTAATTACCATTGTTTATTTCTTAATTTATTTATTTATTGTTTTGTTTATTTTAAGTGGTTTGAATTAAAAAATAAATAAATAGAAAAGGCATGTTTTGGTAGATTAAGATTACATGATCCCTTTGTTCAGCTTCTTTTCACAGTCCCTGGCCTCACCACTGGATGCTCTTTTGGAGGCCCTGACAGTCTGTTGCCTCTTTCCCAATCCATAATTTAGTCCTATAACATAAAGAATTTTACATCTTTGAAAAAGAGAATATGGCTTGTTCATGAAAAAAAGATTGTGTGTGCATTCTGTTTTTATCCTTATCTCCCTCTGCTTCTCAGTCTGCCTAAGGGTGGGACGCCTATCTGAAACACAGGACTGACCAGCACACAAAGCACTAAGAAGAAAAGAGCAAGAGCAAGTGCGGCATGACATGCCTGACAATTGCTGCAGGTCAGGCAGTGTGTGTGATCAGAGTAATCCTGACAGGGGCCAGAGTCTGCTGCAGAACACTTTCTTAGCACAGGTTAAAAGATCTGCAGATTTATTTACGATACAAATTGCAAAATATGAAAAGTGAACCAACAAGCAGCAATAGCTGGGTTTCAGTCACGTGATTATTTTGACGCGGGAGTGAAGAGCGCAATGGACGAGATAGAGGAAAGGCCGTACTGTACTACATACACGCTATTAAAAGAGAACGATAAAAACAAAAAATCAAACATATGTTGGATGTGATCCTTACGTTATGAAGAGGAGCAATTTTTCAACTGAACTGAAAGATTTTTCTGCCATCGAGGTGCTAGATATCAGCAACTACCTCGTCTTGCAGACTTTGACTTTACAAAGTTCGGAAACATTACATGACGTAACACAAACATAGCCACTTAACTTGCATTAACTCACCTTTGACGAAGTGATCACTGCACAGACGGACATTTTCCCATTCAGCTCCTCCTGACTGCTGGCGTAGGTTTGCAAGCCGTTTTCCAGAGTTTTTGGGTCAATTTCTAGCATTTCCCCCATTATGAACAACAACTTTTGGTTCACGATAAAAACTCCTTGTGGTTTGATCGATTTAAGTAACGACAAACGACGCAAAACATAGGCATTTTGAGTTTGTTATTGTAGTGCTTTCTAAATACGTTACGGCAAATCACTTCCTGCCGTCCATTTGCATTTTGCGCCATTGCAACGCAGTGGTGTGACGTCATATGAAAACAAGCTATAATGAGCTCTCCGCCATTTAATTTACATTATGTAAGACATTTTTTAATAAATGTACCAGGATAAATAAACAGTTCGCTCTCAACTAATTTTTTCACTCTTTAGTAATGACCTGCATTATTGATTAATGAGCATTTTGATTATTGACTATCTAAACGCATATAGGTGAAAAACATTTGAAAATTAAGAAAACACAATTGGCCAGTACGGGGATCGAACCCGCGACCTTGGCGTTATTAGCACCACGCTCTAACCAACTGAGCTAACCGGCCATGTTCCATATGCATAACTGTACTGTTTTTATTAATAGTAACATTGTCCAAGCTAGCGTGTAAGTATAATTTGTAAATTACGGTGAACGGGAGGGGACATTCGGTTCACTTACCGTAGTTTTTGTCGTAGCCGCGACATAATAAACTCGTGGGAACGTGATAAGTCGTGTACACGAGACAAAGAACGACATTTTTCCTCGTGTTGAGAGAACGAGTTAAAAGCGTAAACAATCTGCGCAACCAATAGCAACCTGGAATTATCAGAAATGATACAAACATATTGTGTCTTTATATTTACATTCATAACACACTGAAACATAGCCTGGTTAAGACCAAAATGGCATTATCGACCTCGTGGCGCAACGGTAGCGCGTCTGACTCCAGATCAGAAGGTTGCGTGTTCAAATCACGTCGGGGTCAGTATTTTTAAAATCTACGGAACGGAAAGAAATGGAACAGAACAAGTGGCTCATACCAAGGAAGCGTAACATTTACAATACAAATTATTTAAAAAGTAAAAGATGGACGTATCACCACGCTTACGTTCACCACAATAGGTGCTGTAAGTAGGCCATACATACTAGCGAGGCTGTTGACGATTCTGAAAAGAACGTTGAAGGAGCGTCAGTTTGTTACAAAATCTCGTTGCCACATTTCTCTTTTTTAGAAAAGTCAGAGAAAGAGTCCACATTTCAATACTGAAACTGACTGACTGGAACGTGTCGTCAAAGTACAGTGCAAAAAGTAGGGCTCGTCCGGGATTTGAACCCGGGACCTCTCGCACCCTAAGCGAGAATCATACCCCTAGACCAACGAGCCGACATTCATGTTGGAACAAATAGCCGACTAAGTCCATCACACTTTTGTAAAGTTACTACAGAGGATCACAAATTGTAAAACAAATAGAAGATTCGAAAGATGTTCTTTGGGGGATGTCATGTTGACAAACAGTATATACAAACTAACGTTAAATTAAAATGTTGTGGTATGTGTTAGCTTCGGAACCATCTATTTCAATGTAGACTAAACATAATCTGATCGGTAACGTTAACGCTTTACAAGGTCCCATTAGTTAAAGTTAGATAATCCATTAGGCTGGCTAACATGAACCAGAGCCATGTATTACGACATGAACTAATGAGCAATCGGCTACATTTGTGGTCGCACCGTTTGTCACCGCATTTTTAATCTTCGATGTTTGCTAAAAAAAAAAATATTAAGTTAGGCTACTAACAGTTATTCACTGTTACTTCAAGTTAGCTTAAATCAGTTAAATTATATTAACAGATTCAACTTTTGATTTTGATAATGCAAATGTTGACATTAACATGTCGAACTAAGACATATGCACATAATGCAGCATTTGTCGTTGTTAGTTAATTTTAACTAATGTTAAGAAATTGAACCTTATTATTAAGTGTTACCATTGCATCTAATAGATGCAATATAAAAAAGTATACAATTAGAATAATTAATATTTTAAAGTCTAAACTATAATAATGTTATTTGTTGAAAGCCTCTGCTGTGTTAAGGTATATTTGAACATGTTCTTTTCATTTTTAGGGTTGTTTCTCTATCTTCTCAACTAGTTTGTGCTTATCTTGGCGAAAGCTGAGTACAAATCAGCATGAAGTTAACATAATAGGCAACAACATGCTAAATAACCAATTATTTTGCATAATAACTAATTTCATTATATAAAAAGCTTAAGTGAAAAAAACACTCTTGGAGGAGGATTAAATATGGCCTTTTAATCTGTTGAGTGACTAATCATAAGGTGACACAAATTAATCAGTTTATGTATAAAAGTTCAGTTAAAACACTCACTCTCAAAGACTGCTTTGATTTCTCTCAATACACAACACACAAACACACACACACACACTTAATCTTAAACATGATAATTTTACAGAAATCAGTGTGATGTAATGGCAACAAAATTGGAAATTGGTATACATTAGATTAGAAAACAGTATGAACTAAAACAAATGGTTGCACATGAATGGTAAACTATATTGTACAATGTCACTAAAATCAATAGTTTTTACTTCTTTTGAAAAACAACAACCCTATAATCTTTCAGTCTAAACCTAATTACAAGATGATATCTTCATTGATAATATGGTCACAAAATAAATGCACCCATAATCTCTCTTCTTGATTGTAAGTCCCCTTTTGTCTTGTTTGCTTTGTCTTGAGTTTTCATCTTAAAAATAAAAGTTCCACAAGGAAGGTTTTCACAGTGATGCCATAGAATAACCATTTTTTCTTAGTGTGAAGAACATTTTAATCTGAATAACATTTGTCCACTATAAAGAACCTTTTGTGCAATGAAAAGTTTCTATGCATGGTTTTTCATGGGCCCATCAATGTCAATAATGTACCTTTATTTTTAAGATTAGGAGAAAGAAATCCCAAAACAAGTCCCAGAGTAACAGTAAAGAACAACCGCAAACAACCATTTCATGAGGGACCTGCCACCAATGAGTACAGATGGAGGAGAGGGAAAAACAAGGAGAGCAAAGAGACTGAGGAAGGGAGAAAATGAAAACATAATGTCCCTTCCTAAGAGGCAGTGAACTTTCTGAGCGTGATCACAATGAGAGCGAGGAGAACAGAGGCTCCGAGGAACACTGCGATGACGATAGCTGTGATGGCCCCTGGCCCCAGAACAACTAAGAACAGAAATAATACACCTGTCAATCACACACACCATAACATTCTGACACTAAGTTCTCTTTAACAAAGACTTATTTCAGATTCAATAGCTGGAGGAGGATTAATTACCAAGCCATTTCTGAGCTAGTAAATCTAAAATATGCTCTATTTCAGTAAGTGTGATTAAGTATACATGGGTGGAATAACTTTACCTTCCTCATCCAGGGTTACTGAATGTGTACTGTCCTCATAGTCAAAGGAGAGGGTGTTTCCCGTCAGGTCCTGGTAAGGGACTTTTGTTGTCGCGTCGATGGCTCCGGCACCGGATAGTGTGTCCTGGTTATCATTCTGCAGATGTAGGGATGGAATCAGCCACTGTTTCTGATGGAAGGAAAAAACGAAGGTGTCACTACAATATATCAATACAATATGTGCAGTTTGAGAATGCGCTTTAAGGTATTTTCATGAAAACGTTCCAAAACGGAAAGGAAAGAACATGAAAAGAACATGATATATTTCAATAATTAATATACCTGTAAGAATACTAAATAATTTAAATAAAATGCAACTAGGACGATATAAATAAAAATTATGTCTACACGTAAGAATACCAAATTTATATTTAAAAAAAAACCTAGATATAACAGATATATTTAAATTAGTAAATATTATCTGTATATTATCTGCTACTATTAGGCTATGTAGGCCTATGTATGTATGTATGTATGTATGATGGATGGATATGTATGTATGGATGGATGGATATAAAGTAGGATGGATGGATGGATGGATGGATGGATGGATGGATGGATGGATGGATATAAAGTAGGATGGATGGATGGATGGATGGATGGATGGATGGATAGATGGATAGATGGATAGATGGATAGATAGATATACCTGTAAGAATACTAAATAATGTAAATAAAATGCAACTAGGACGATATGGATGGATGGATGGATGGATGGATGATTGTGTATGACTCAATGGGCATCTTTATGGAGGATTAGCACTCGCTTCTCACTATGGTATCTTGTCCAGCGCGTTCCTCCACTCTTTCTTTTCCTCACATCTCTCACTCACATTCCACATCTCCCACAGGCATTGAACAGCCATGCGACTTTTCTCACTTACACCACACTCACGGAGCACAAAGCCCATTTCCTATGTTACTGCTCGCCTGCCGTTCCCAAAGGGCACCTTATGGACAAAGTTTCTGACCCCAAAATGAAGGGACAAAGACAGACAGAGAGAACATGGATAAATAGTGGGATATCTAGCCTGACCTTGCTTGGACAACCCAATGGCATGGCTTGAACCAAACCCAACAAGCAGACACACATTGTGCTCATTTATGCATTGAAAGCATAATTCAAAAATAGAGATATTTACATGCAGTGGCAACTTATACCATCTTTCCATGCAGTTAAACATGCTAAAATGCTCTTATTCCACCCGAAATCCTAAATTAAAAGGTTAATAGTTGGAGTCAGCAAATTGGGGATGGCCAACAAATGACAAGCTACAAGTGAGAATACTTAAAAAAGAAAAAAAAACTTTAAATAACCAATAATACAAGTAAGAATAATAAATAAAGTAATAATGCCAATATATTTAAATAACTAAACAATGGCACAGGCCAAAACTAACTCAACAAGACACATTGATTTCTCATTTTTGCATTCGAAACCCCTATTAGGTAGATTTATCGATTAGACGTATTTACATGCAGTGGCCACTTATACCACCTTTCTATGCCATTAAACATGCAAACATGCTCTTATTTCACCTTAAATCTTAAAATAAAAGGTTAATATTTGGAGTCAGCGAATTGGTGATAGCCAACGTATGACAAGCTACAAGTAATAATACTAAAAAAAAGTAATAATACCAATATATTTAAATAACTAAACAATGTCACAGGCCAAAACTAACTCAACAAGACACATTGATTGCTCATTTTTGTATCAAAACTCCTATTAAGTTTCCAAAATAGACGTATTTACATGTAGTGGCCACTTATACCACATTTTCAGGCCATTAAACATGCAAAAATGCTCTTATTCCACCCTAAATCTTAAAATAAAAGGTTAATATTTGGAGTCAGGGAATTGGGGATATCCAACGTATGACAAGCTACAAGTAAGAAGACTGAAAAAAAGTAATAATATCAATATATTTAAATAACTAAACAATGTCACAGGCCAAAACTAACTCAACAAGACACATTGATTGCTCATTTTTGCATCGAAACCCCTATTAGGTTTCCAAAATAGACGTATTTACATGTTGTGGCCACTTATACCACCTTTATATCCCATTAAACATGCTCCTATTCCACCCTAAATCTTAAAATAAAAGGTTAATATTTGGAGTCAGCAAATTGGGGATAGCCAACGTATGACAAGCTACAAGTAAGAAGACTAAAAAAAGTAATAATACCAATATATTTAAATAACTAAACAATGTCACTGGCCAAAACTAACTCAACAAGACACATTGATTGCTCACTTTTGCATCAAAACCCCTATTAGGTTTCCAAAATAGACGTATTTACATGTAGTGGCCACTTATACCACATTTTCAGGCCATTAAACATGCAAAAATGCTCTTATTCCACCCTAAATCTTAAAATAAAAGGTTAATATTTGGAATCAGCGAATTGGGGATAGCCAACGTATGACAAGCTACAAGTAAAAAGACTAAAAAAAAGTAATAATATCAATATATTTAAATAACTAAACAATGTCACTGGCCAAAACTAACTCAACAAGACACAATGATTGCTCATTTTTGCATCGAAACCCCTATTAGGTTTCCAAAATAGACGTATTTACATTTAGTGGCCACTTATACCACCTTTCTATCCCATTAAACATGCTCTTATTCCACCCTAAATCTTAAAATAAAAGGTTAATATTTGGAGTCAGCGAATTGGGGATAGCCAACGTATGACAAGCTATAAGTAAGAATACAAAAAAAGTAATAATACCAATATATTTAAATAACTAAACAATGTCACTGGCCAAAACTAACTCAACAAGACACATTGATTGCTCACTTTTGCATCGAAACCCCTATTAGGTTTCCAAAATAGACGTATTTGCATGTAGTGACCACTTATACCACCTTTCTATCCCATTAAACATGCAAACATGCTCTTATTCCACTCTAAATCTTAAAATAAAAGGTTAATATTTGGAGTCAGCGAGTTGAGGATGGCCAACGTATGAGTATTTTTAATAATAGTGTGTTTGCTCAGCGAGACGCACACTTTCTGGACTTGAAGCCGGCTGTAGGTACGGCACACCGGGCTCTAGGCCAGCGATACATCAATGAGCCCTTCACTTGAGGGTACAAACAGGCACTTGTGTGGTCAGAGAGGCTGAGGAACCAACGGCCTGAACACTGCAAGTTAAACAAGCTTGTTTATGAAGCCAGTCTGTGGAAAAGCACGCACCACGGCGTCAGCATACACAACCCGGCGATTTGAAAAAGCACACTTTTTTGTGTGTTTGTCACTTCATGGCCTGCTTAAATATTTAAGCTTACACATTTGGGAATAGGACAAGGCCAAGGATGTGTCTCATTTCTTGTATTTTAACACACAACAGTGAGATGACAACACACAGACAGATGCGTGCGAATGACACAATGGTTCGCTACACTAGTGTGTGTGCCAGGTTGTTGCCTGCACCCATGTCCTCATCTCACCTTACTCCCGCTATGGTAAAACATACAGAGTACGTTCAAACTCAGCAAACAAAAATATGTTCTAATGGACGTTTTTCTAACGTTTCAATTCAGTTCTCGGGAACATTCATAACACAAAAAATGCTGGGTTGTTTTAACCTAACTGTGGGTCTAATATGGACAAACCCAAACGTTGGGTTAAAAATGTAATTAAAAAATGTAACCCAATGGCTGCGTTTGTCTAGCCTGACTTCATCATTGGGCTTTGATTGCTCAACTGCTCCATAGGGCTTTGATTATGAGGTGTGTCGTAACCGAACCAGAAAAAAAACAAAAAACTCTGCACTCAATTGGATAGTCGGTAAACCTACAACCAATCAGAGCAACGCGGTAAGTGAACTACTTTGCATACAGTTGACAACTACAGAACTTACTTATTTTATAAGTTAAATAACGAGTGTTGCTTCTTTTATTTGATCCTCCATGAGTGCGACTAAAGGAGAAACCACAACGACCACAGGCTTTTCATTACGTCGCATCTTTTCAGCGACCGTCGGAGCCAGCCGATAAGTTACACTTTTGCCGAATCATGTAGGAAGGACGGCAAAAATATCTTTCCGAATCGACAAATGCCTTGATTGCAGTTTTCTGTTCGTCTATTAAAATTTATTTTACAACAGACGCGACAGTGGAATCTATACATCTCAATTCTCCAGCTGCAGTCATCTCTGAGGGAAACCAGTTAGCGCTCTTTGATAACGTGATGATTACGTCCCTGAAGATCACCTGTCCATCATCGTATAAAGCCCGCCCTGGCAATTTGATTGGCCACGAACGTTTTTTGCCAGATCATAATTACTCCTCGATGGATTCGAGTCAAGAACCGAACTTCCGAACCAAAAAATTTTGTGGGCGGAGTTCGGGCTGGCATCCAGGCTAGGGTTTGTCCATATTTGACCCAAAGTTGGGTTAAAACAACCCAGCATTTTTCAGAGTGTACATGTTTCTTTGCCAGCATTTAAAAAAAAAACAAAAAAACTTGCAGACCACAGCTAGTATTTTGAAATTAATAATTTTTACAAAAATGTCATGGTCCCCAGAATAGTTTTTTATCCGAACAATATGTAAAAACAAAAAACAGATTAAAAAAACCCAGTTTTATTATATAGCTTCATTCACTCTTTCTTTCTTATCAAGATTTTCTTATAAAAAAGCGCAACATTTTGTACAAAAAGCTGAGAAAATCGTGTTTTCCTTTTCAAAGTCTACATCGCCTGTGTTTTGATCAGGAGATTCAATACTCTTTCAGAAGATTCACTGTAGCGCCCCTACCGTAGCCTATATATAACAGTGAAAACATGGAAAGCTGGAAAAAAAGCCATAAAAATATGATTGTTTTCGGAAAATTTACATTTGATGATTCTACAAACATTATAGGAATGTTATGTTTGAATGTTCTATGAACGTTGTGAAACTGGTAACATTTAAAAAAAAAAAAAACGTTAGACGAATGTTCAACTAAACCGTTTCAGAAAAAACAAACACTTCAAAGATGTATAAATGTTTTTGTGCTAACGTTTTGAGAACATTTGATAATTTTGAACAAACCTCCAATGAAGGTTACTGGAAGATATTTGATCATAACGTGCCAGAACGTTAGCTAAAGTTAGCTGGGTATTTACTAATATCATTGATTTTGACCTCAGAGGTGAACAAAACTTGAAGTGAACTGAATTGAGCTGGATGATGACACTATTGTTTTCTGTAGAGCTGCTTTACAGCAGAATCAAATTTGTTTCATAATAGATACATTTAGCAGCATTGACACTGTTATTGAATCAACATCAGCTGAATTTAATCATTGAATTATGGTTGAATGATTTGATCCAATGACAGTAGCCTGTCTAGTCAGTTTATAGCTAAATTGAACTAGTTTTTAATTGACTTCACAGTTATTGAACTGAATCAACACTGAACGTAATAATGATCTTTGTAGAACTACATTTGCATTATTAATTCTGTTATTTTCCTATTAATGTGAAGCTGCTTTGAAACAATCTGTACTTTATAAAGTGTTACATGAAGGTTACATGACTTGATGAGGACTAGTCAACAAGGTTTATTATTACTTTTTTCCCCAACAAAATGCAAATTAAAGCAAAAAAAAAGGCAAATAACTTGAAAATAATACAAATAAACAGCCATAGTTATGGTTGAGATGAAGCATCATGCATTCAAAATTGTTCCCGAATACACCGTAAATCAGAGTCCAATATTCACAGCACAGCAGAGCTATTTATTTATTTATTTATAATGAATTAAAAAATAATTATATATGAAGAGTTCAGATGCAAAAGCCTCTAAATGCAATTTGAAATTTTCTTCTAAAATGATCATTTTTATCAAGCTTGATAAAAATGGTAATTTTAGAAGAAAATTTCAAATGGCATTTAGAGGCTTTTGCATCTGAACTTCTTCATATATATATATATATATATATATATATATACATATATATATATGTATGTAAAGTTCTTCAATCACAAATTCTGTTATACTAAAATGTATCCTAACAGACAGTGACATCAGACTTTTGGAATCATTTTTGCTCCCATGACATCAATGCAAATCAGTTCACATTAGAAAATGTGAAGAAGAAAAAAACAGTATTACATCATGTATTCTGGCTGGAAATTCTGAGCGTCTTGAACATATTTTTTCACACTTCATGAGCAGGTTTGTGATTTTAATATATCATTTGGAAGGTCCTATTTTAGAGATAATGGTCAAAGATTGCAACCTTTTTAGAATGCAAATCTAATTAATTTTTTGTACAAATGAACTTTGTGCTCAGATGTATAAATGCCTTGCTTTCCTCAAGAGTACAACAAACGAACTCTTTGTCTTTGTACGTGCTGAACCCAAGACTAAATACAGGTTCAACACCTGGATGTGAAAAAGAGAAGGTCTGAGTCATTGAAGACAGTGTGACGTTTTCAGTCTGCAAGAGTCTCGCACACTCACGGCACTGTAAAGACTTGATCCAGAGATTGGTTCAGTGAAACATTTCAATTACAATAACACTCATTTTTTGCAATAATGAACTAACCCTTTTTCTTTTCATGTTATTGCCCATGGAAATAATCAAGTTAAGCAAATGTTCATTAAAATAAAGTTTCTGCTATTCAGTTTTAAAGGTCTTGCTTTCATGCTACTGGAAGGAGGCCTTGCAAAACTAACATGGCGAAAATATAATTCATCAAGATGGGCTCAGAAAGACACTCATCTACACTTCCAAGTGTGCAAAATCCAACAGCCCACCAATCAGAATGACCCGCTTGTTAAAAACCCTAATAAGTCAACACATTTATGAGAATAGCATCATTAGGTGATGTTACCTGTCTGCACAAAAGCCATGCAGAACGCCAGAGCTGTGATGAAGGCGAGCCGAGATAAACCGCTGGAACTGCGTCTGCCGAGGCCCATGGTTCCTGATCGGACTCTTCTGTTCTCGGCTCCTAGACGGCTGCGTTAATGAAAGAACACAGAGAGCGAGTGAGAGACTGAGTGAGAGATGTAGGGGTAAGCTGGGTTTAGGTGGGAGGACTCTGTGTGGACAGTGCAGACTTTTGTCAAGTCTTCTGGTAACTGCCCACCTTTTTCAAACCACGATGATGACGGCCCTCGTGTCCCACGTTACTCTTCTGTGGGGGTCATAGGGATGGATCTCGCAGTAGGTCGAAGTGACACCAAACTGTGCGAAGCTTCATGAAATCTGAAGTTTGATCATGATTCAGATTACGTTGGCATGATTCAAAATTAGAGACAATTTACAGTAGTAATGGTGGAATTGACAAAAAAAGGTAGTTTAGGCAGGTCCAATTCTCTCAATGTAAAAAACAATAAGTAAAATTTACTTAATTTTTTCAAGGGAAGTTTTTTGCACTGATATTTTTTGAGTAAATTTCACACATATAATTAAGTAAACTATACTTAACTTAGTTAAGTGAAAGTAACATAAGAAATTAAGTTAATTTTTTAGCTAATTAAAGATTAAGTAATAACTATTTTTAATTTAATTGAGTTTTTCTTAGTACAACATTTCACTTCAATATTATAACATTGAATTAGACCACCCTGCTTAAGTTATCAATACTTACAGTGTGTCTCATCACTTCTTCACTTTTGATATAGCATGTGTGAACGCAGACCTCAATACTTGGTAGACAATACACAATGACAGTAACATTTTATAGAGCGTTTTTGTCATTTTAAGTAGAAAATGAACACCAAATGTCACAAAATGGCAAATTACTAATCCTAACAACAAAAGTAATGATAAAATAGTGTAAATACAGCTGGAAAACAGTGAAAAATCAACCTCATTGATTATTCATGGCCCAGTGCATGATGGGAACATCAGTATCAGAAAAGTTGAGTAATTTTACTTAATTTTATAATGTTGATATTTACACTTTCATTTCTACATGATTGAATTGAGTTCTATTGAATTTACTTATTTTTTTATTCTTTTTTCATGTAAATTACATTGTTTTTTTTTCTATAAAATCATTTTTATCATAGTTTATAAGCATGCATATTACAAGGATTTTTGCTGTTTTTATTAGTACTTTTAAAGCACATATTAATGCATTATTATGCATGACCATAATTCTACATCCCTTATACCCAATACCTAAACTACCTTACTAACTATTAATAATCAGTAATTAGGAGTTTATTGAGGCAAAAGTCAGTTAATAATTAGCTAATAATGAGAATTGGACCCTAAAGTGGCCAAAATAAAATGCTATAGTTATTATAATTAGTTATTACAAAGTGCATATAAGTGCAATGCTGGTGCTAAAAAAACAATATATTAACAGCAAGACCAACAATCTCATAGGAATTTATAACTATTTTACATTTTGGTGGCTAATTCGTATGGATTTGTATAATCTCATATATTTTCATGTGATCTGGATACTTCCCAGTGACGGTTATCGGAGTACACCTACATGCTTTTGGATGCACTTTATTTTACAGTACATGTAGGCCTTACTTGCAGTGTATACTTAGAAAATACTGGGAAATATAAGGTCACTGTTAGTCTGTGTTTCTGCCTTAATTTAAGTACAATCAACTTGGCATTTCAACTTAAATCACATTAAACTTCAAACAAGATAAATCCTGAATTATTTAAAAGTTTAAAATTGCCGAGTTAATATAAGTTTTTTTTTAAACTTACTGATCATGTATTATTTTTTCCATGCAACTACAAGGGTTAAGGTTCACGGTTAGTTCCGAGTTATAACCCAGTTATACTTAATTACGGTGATAAGTACATAGTATTAGGACTGAAAAATAAAGTGCTTCCTTTTTATAAAAGTCTAAAAATTTAGTACGATTTAAATCATTAAAAAAAATCATAAGAAAACACCACCTCTTAGAACAGTTACATTTTCTAGTGAGATGAAGTCTATATGAAATACCTCTTGAATTTGCTTCATCTTGTGAATTTTCGAACGCGTTCTCATCCCAAGGCATCATATACTGCCGCTTTTGCCAATGCGTACATATCCAACACACATGGCACCCTTTAGCGACAAAATAACACGCTTCAGTTATCGGCATGTTTAGATCTGTGGTAGGGTTAGGGTTAGACCACTAGGAGGCGCCTTCTGGCCCATATTGTCTCATATTGACGCTAAAGGGTGCCGTGTGTGTTGGATGTATACGCATTGGCAAAAGAGTCAGTATATGACGCCTTGGGATGAGAACGGGCTGAATTTTCTTAATAAAATGATTTCATTACAAATGGTCTTTAATATTATTGTGTAGTAGCTGTTGCTATATATACATTTAGCAAATTATAAATAGTCAAGGCTGAAGGGCTTGCATAAGCCTCATCACTTTTTTTTAAATCTGAGAAGCTTTACCAGCAAGGGTTTTTTTCATCCTGCCATCTACTGATGTTGTTATGGAGACATGAACTGAGTATATAGTACATATCAATATTTTTCTTAGATGCCGAGTTCCCTTCCATAAACACCAGACAGGAACAAACTACTACAACACTGAAGGGTTTCTTTGGCCATTTTCTGCACATAACACCGTGGATTAACCACTCATGGAATTTGCCTGCTTTACGCAACTCAGGAAACTAATTTAAGGGATAGATCACATTAAATATAAGTTATGTTGTGCAACCAACAGTGTCAATTAACAATAAAGTAATAATTTATAACAATTAAAGCTTAACCGAGTCTGATCTCAGAGTTTGTAAAAACAAACAAAAATCACATTTACAATACAAAAATGTCCTTTCAAAGGTAGGACTACTGTTTATAAAGATATATCAACTCTAGTTAGGAGAGCATGGTTACAGATTCAACTTTTATATGATACTAATCATATTAGCAATGCATTTTATGACTTTTTGAGAGTCTATTTTGCATTTCAACATTTATTCTGGTTTTTAAATAATGATGCTCAAAAAACATTTCCTGTGGTTATTTAGGATTAGGCTTAATCTCGGTTTGAGACTCATCTAACGAATATGCATTGGAAAATGTGTAGGTATCAAATTTAGAAAGTTTTTTTTCACAATTACAAATTAAACTTGATAAAAATCCAACGGGAACTATAAATCTATGATTTTTTTTTGTCACTCAAAACCACAGTTTACATTTTAGAAATGTATTTGAAAAACTTAATTTGACTTCACATAAAGAGGTACTGATAGCCAATGAAATACTTGAGCCGATCAGAGACGTATAACAAACTCTATCCATACGTACTTCAAATATACGAGGCCTGGAAATCACAACTTCAAAATCCACTGAAATGTCCAGGTTTTCCATAAATGTGGGATCTGTATCACGCAAATTGTAAACGGCAACTTGTGTAAACATTTGCAAGTCGACTTTGCACAACCCTGCTTTGTGCATTGGGAGCAAAAGTGTGCAGATCAGCCCACACAAGAGACTGTTTTGATTTATTTGTCGTAGTGTAATAAAAAAAAAAGTATGACTCCACTGGTTCATAATTTCCATATATTATAATACAGATGCAGAATTGAAAGTTTATTCTTTAAACAGCCTAATATTTTACAAAGAAATGGATAAGTGTCTGGAACTTTCAAACATGTCCTTAAAACAGGACACTGTTGATGACATTTCCTCGAGTCCTACATTGTTTTTGACGTCCGTCAACATGGGGCGGCAAAGCGGAAGAGGAGGGAAGGGAATGGAAAAAACTAAAAGAATGAGGGAAGGAACAAATAAATTAAAAAGGAAATTGTAATGGGGATTATACATCATTTTTTTCCTCTGCAATCCTTCTATTCACACTTAAAGAAACTTCAGTCGGAGATGAGCATGATGGCGAGCAGACGCTCCATCTCAGTGAAGGACACTGAAATCATTGACTCCTTTCCTGCAGAAGCAAGCCCGTCTCTTCCTTTACTCAGGGCTTGGCGTTTTTGGTTGTTTTCGTGGCTGTGGGACAGCGCTGTTATTGCAACTGTGGCTTCCTCTGGATTAGGGAGGAAGAAAAACTCGCTGTTCAAATCTACTCCAAATCAGAGAAGTGACGGTACAAAAAGGAGAAAAAAACAAACAGAAAAGAGAGTTTGAGAGGAATATAAGGGCAGCTGTTCAGAAGGGAAACGGTCAGTAGGGGGAGCCTGTTGATCAGCGAGCCTCAAAAGTCTTCCACGGTCTCAATCTCACCCATGTTGAGTCTCTCAGATGAAGCGTTAACAGAAAAACCTGCAGAGACATTATATTAATTACATTTGGATATGAAGAGTTCAGATGCAAAAGCCTCTAAGTGCCATTTGAAATTTTCTTCTAAAATGACCATTTTTATCAAGCTTGTATATTTAAGTTCAGTAATTTCACTTAAATAGCAATGAAGATTACCTATTAATTGTCATTTAAGTGAAATTACTTAACTTTTATAAAACGGTTAGTTTGAATCCTTGATTCTGATTGGTCAAGAGCTGTGCTTTATTCACGATAAAACACGGCTACGACCGCTTCACCCAACGGTTCTATTGATCGCTGCGCAACACTGCGGTTCTATGTTGTTTTTATTTGAGCTTTCATGCATTTTTCACATTGCTGTTCACACTCGGGGACTATTTTTTCCAGCGGAAGGTAAGCTTTTAGTGATTTTACTTCAAGAAAGTTGCACTAACATTGTTTTTTACTTAAATATTGTGTGGCAACCGTTTTATAAAAGCAATAAGATACTCGAGGCAAGTGCTGTATCGTGAATAAGTAACGGCTCAAGGGGTTGCAGGCACTCCGCTTCGCATCGTGCCTAACAACGCCATTGAGCCGTTACTTATTCACGATAGCACAGCCTCTCGTACCTTATTGCTTACATATATACAAGCTTGATAAAAATGGTTATTTTAGAAGAAAATTTCAAATGGCATTTAGAGGCTTTTGCATCTGAACTCTTCATATATTTTCATTTTACAATTAATAACTACAATTAGAGAGAATTCATTTTATGATCATTTTTTCTCTAAATTATCATTGTAATGCATCTGGACAATTTACTATGCTTTTGACTTTTTATGAAAGGCAATAAATATACTGCTTTTTTCCTCTCTATTCACACACACATTTACATACTGGGGTGGCACGGTATATGAAAACCATTCGGTTCGCTTGTCTGGTTTGGAGTGTGTGTGTCTCACGGTTCGACGCATGTGCAATATAAGCGCTGTGCCCACACGTGACCTCAGACGTGTGTTTCCTTTTCACGCAAAATCAGAAATAAACGAAAGTACGTCATCAATGTCTTCTCTCTTGCTGTATCAAAATCTCACCTAGCTTTCCTCGAAGATGGTCCCAAAATGTGCTTAAAGTCAAGTCAAATTCAGTTTGTGCACGATAACATTTTTTTTAATACTGTATCCTAAATTGTGGATAATTAAGCTGTAAATCATATGCTGAAGTACATTTCTGGAGTGTAAAAGATTAAAAGAAAAAATAACAAGAACCACACAGAACCGAAAACCGTGACTCTAAAACCGTGATACAAACCGAAACGTGGGTTTTGTGAACCGTGCCACCCCTAATATACATTTACAGGGTTTCTGCAGGTTTCACAAAGTCAAATTTAAGACTTTTTAAGACCATTATGAATAAAATTTAAGGCCTATATCATAAAAAAAACGTACAAAGGAAACACGTAAGGAGTCTCAAAATTATTTGCAAAGTAATTTAATTTATTCAAATTACTATTTGAATAATAATTATTTAATTTATTACAAATTCAGAAATTTGTTCCGTTTCTGTTTTTATAATATCCCCTTTTCCAAAGCGCGGTAATGTAGGACGTTTTATCTTTCCCGCACCTGAAGGAAACATCGTCTGTGGTATCTGAGACACCCGCCAATAACACAAAACCTCAAAACTGATTGGCTGTTGCATGTTGGTCTATTTTGTAGCTGTAATACAGCGAATTAAGAACTACAACTACGTAATATTAAAAAAAAAACATTCCAAAGTGCTGTGGGATCATTTCAATGAGATTTACATGGACATGGGACAATTAAGACCCGTTTGAAAAGATTTAAGACCTAGAACACAATACTTCAGCAAATTTAAGACTTTTTAAAGCCTTAAATTGTGATTTTGAAATTTTAGACTTTTTAAGACCCTGCGGAAACCCTGATTTAAACACACACACACTTATACTATAGTCTAAATACTCCAATTCAGATTGGCTGGAAGGTGTGCATTAAAACCATTTGAAATACATGTAATTTCAGTCAGATTAAGAACTAATTTTAGATCTCTTCTCCAACTGTACACTAGGCTGTCTATATTTAATGTTTGTTTCTATGTTTGTATTGCAAATGTAATACAACTTGCAACTGCAATCGCTCATTACTTGGACTAGGCAAATGTCCATTGTCCGTTTATGTGTAAACTGCTTGCATTTACAGTCACTGTGAAGCGTCCTTGAGCTTGGGAAAGACACTATATAAATTAAACTTCTTATTATAACTATTCTATAATAATGCAATTCAAATAAATGCTACAATTTCTCATGTAATGTAAATTTACACACTTTTTATCTTTGTCTGATGAAAATACCCATCATCATTTTAACTTTCGGTTAAATATTGCGATGCAAACATCGGTAACAGCTTTAACTGGTGGTATAAGCGTGATAATCCAGGGTTAGCTGTGCGTTAAACAAGTTATTCTGCAGCTCAATACAGTTGAACAAATTGAACTTTAGGTCACAGGTATTCAAATGTTTTTTGATGAGTAATTTCCCAGAAGATCATATCAAGTTATGAATTGACAACAGTTTGTTTATAAATGACTTCGCCGACACTCACCTAGAAGGCTTGGGTTCGCCCGTACCATCTTCTGTTTCTTCTTCTTCTTGCCGGAAGTGACTGTCTCAAACCGCTGCTGCTGTTGTTGCTGCTGCAGAACTGACTGTGACACTTGACTCATTGCCCACACAGAGTCCTGAGACACAAACACAGGGAGTTTAGCAGTAAACTGACACATGCACACTAGTGTTTATGAATAACGTCATCAAAATTTCGCCCTCTAGACAGTTCACAAGTACTAAATTGAGTTATTTTGCGTCGTTTCTCACCTGAACGGACAAATACACGCAGACTGATGTCAAAATGTGTTCATGGCGAGTAGTCAGTAAACACAGTCGGTTATGTACAGATAAACAGTTGGGAGAGTTTCAGAAGTGCATCAGTGTATTGGATCTGTGCATTCTGCCTTAAAGCGACCTGCTGCTGTCCGTCATTACTGTTAATCAAACAACAGAGAGAAATTAACTCAAATGCTCTTGATTGAATCACTTTAAAGAATGAATCTATATTTAATGTATACAAAATATGTCTGCTTGAAAGAATAAATAATGTTGTATGCAAAATGCTACAAGAATGAATACTGAAGAGTTTCAGATGCAAAAGCCTCTAAGTGCCATTTGAAATTTCCTTCTAAAATGACCATTTTTATCAAGCTTGTATATTTAAGTTCAGTAATTTCACTTAAATGGCAATGAAGATTACCTATTAATTGTCATTTAAGTGAAATTACTGAACTTAAATATACAAGCTTGATAAAAATGGTCATTTAAAAAAAAAAATTGGTATGGTATTTAGAGGCTTTTGCATCTGAACTCTTCATATTATTAATAAGAATAATGTTCCTTCACATGCTTTTTTTTTTAATTTTGAGGAAAATAAAGACATGTTATGAGTCACAGCAGTTAAATCTGTGTCTGTATTACATGTTCGAAGCTTAATATCATTTATAATGTCAGGTTAATAGATTTTTTCTCAAGGGAGCATGTAATGAACTTTTTAGAGAACCATGTAACTATTTTAGATAAATAATGCATTACAATTTGACTAAACCCATTAAATTTGTCAACTAAATCTACTCTAGATTTAATAGACTAAAATCTAATGCAACTAAAAGACTACAATTTAAAACAGATGACTAAACAGCATTTTAGCCAAAAGACTGACTATAACTAAAGAAAAATTTGCTGTCAAAATGAACACTGACACACACACACACTTTTTCACACAAACCTGCTGTTTCTGCTGCTGGACCTGCTGAGGTTTTTGCTGGTTGGCATTCTGTTTGGCACGCCGCTCCAGGAACTGCTTGGCGAAGTCCTTGGCCTGTGGAGTGTCACCCAGGTAAGCTCGCACGTAGTCGTGCACCTCGTACGGCGAGTCCACTTCCTTCAGGAACGACGCAAATGTGGGAACTGTGGCAAGAGTGGAAGAATGATGACTTTCAGAAAGCTAAACTGTCTATACATAGTTCCCACAGGCGAATTAATGTCACGTGACCTCCCCGGAGACGCCATCTTTGAGGGCAAAACCGCTGTGTTTACCATAGGTGTTTACAAAGTTTTATCAGAGAATGTCGTTTTACAAACAAATATTTTTTTCTGTTTATATTGTTATGCAAATCATGAAAAGACAAAGTGAAATAGATTATAAAGAGACTATTAAAACAAGACAGAGAGAGGTACAATGCGAATCTCATTCATAAATGGTGTGGATCCGTATGCAGTAACGAAGGAAGCACTAAGCAATGATTATGCAGCTTTGATTATCTGGTATTGGTGAGGAGTTTTTACACATGTGAGCATTTCCCGAGCCAGGAAATCACTGGAGGCGTACGATCAGATTGACTGGGGTTGGTTTGGTGACGTTTGCTCAAGTGCAATCAATGGAAAAGTAACTTAACTTAGTCATAGCGAAGTAGCATGATGCTAATCTGTCTATTAAAAAGACAGCCTGCACAACTTAATTCCTATGTTTCCCTTAAAACAGTCACCGGTGCTTTCTGTAATATGCATGAACTTGTGGGCGTCATGGTTTGGTGCATGAATATTAAAATAAATATCTCGCGTGCAATTTAATTAATGTAATGCGGAACTACATTATATGCAGGTTCTTTAGAGATTGCAAATGCTGGGATATGAGATCAAACAGTGGAAACAATGTTTTTAATACCTCGTCATTTTGTTCATACATCAAACTGCAATGTGTTAACTTATATTTGTTTACACTCGCAATAAAACACAACATTGTGCAACGTCGTTGTTCGGACAAAAGCTTCATCTTCTCACATCCATGGAGTCTAATGACGGGTATAGTGTCAAATCCCGATTTATCTGAACCTCCGGCACGATTTTATCATCCATTGACCCAGCAGGGGATGACCATTGTCACTTTATAGCATCGAAACTCATTTCACTTCGTTAACTCGTATTGCTTCTTCTAATGTTTTGCCCTCAGCAATGGCGGCGGGTCGGCAAATGCCCGTATGTTGTGACGTCATGTGAGAACTATGTATAAAACGCATGTTTTGAGCATGAAAAAGGTCAGCAATGTTTAAAGGCCTGCAAAGACTTAATTGAAGGAAGTAATTCTCTATATCAGTGCGGCACTGTTTCCTGAACTCCCTGAAACGCCTCGAGTGAGTCTTCTTACCGGAAAGAACATGTCACAATATCCCTCATTTAAATAATTCCTGTCGAATGGGATATGCTAAAAAAGGGGTGAGGTGCGGTTGAGTTGTGTGTTATGACCAATCACAACACACTGATCCAGTCGACCAATCACATATTTTACATTGTATGCTGTTTAGTATCTCTATTAAGCCCCTCCTTTTGAAAAGGGCCAAGTAATGTTTTGGACATTCAAGCATGAAAAAGTATTCTAGTCGACCCCAAAACCAAAATGAAGACTTTCTACAAGGGCATAATGAAGACACGAACCTTTTAACGTCAGAAGCTACATTCTGTGAATACAATGACCACAAAAGTTTGCCGAGAAAAAACGTGATAAAATGGCATGTAGAGGAAGTGGTTTGTGGAAGAATTATCTGTGCATCATGTGCACATCAAACAAATGCTGATATTCAAGATAGTTGAAGGTGATAGACGAGTATGTCAGTGACTCACCATCGAGGTTATTGGCTGTGTTGAGAGTGTGTAGAGTCTGTTCACACCACTGCATAAAGCTGTCCTGGTTCTTATTGGCTCCCTGGAACAGTTTCAGTAGCTTCTCTTCCTCCTCCACCTTTTTACTTGCTTTAGCACTGCTGCTATTACTGCCCCAAACAGATTATTTTACAAATTACAATCAGGAAATTACACAAAAAGCAATTTTGTACACTGAACCTAGATAGCATACTAAAGTCTGGTGTTTTATTGCATATTTTAGAGCAATAGAAAGACATTAATATGAGATGGTGGTGGTTTACCTGAGGTTAGCGTTGCCCTTGTTCTTCTGATTGTGGCTCTTGCGTGTGGCCTGAGGGGGCGGCCTCCTTTACCGCTTCATCCCAGAAGCCAATGTTAGAGTTCTGAGCATCACCCCAGACACTGCTGCTGTCCATCAACCAGTTCGAGCCGACATTATTGACTGAACCCCACACTGATGAATTGAGGGCCTAGAAGGAGAAAGAGAGGTCATGTGATCTATTTTAAACTAATGCAGAATCAAACGCAAGACTTCAAGATCTGCACAAAAAAGCATTTTGTCCACTGAGAACAAACTCATAAAATTTCAAAATAAATCATGCATCTCGGATTTTTTTACTTGATTAAACAGGTACACATTTAATTCGAAACTCGTTCATCAAAATGAACAAATCTTTTTCCGAGTCAATTCATTTTGATGAACGTGTTCGAACAGGAGAGTCACGAACATGCATCACAGAACAGAGCAAGGCGAGCATTTGTGCTTATAAAACTTAAACTTTGTTATTTATTTATTTATTAAATGACCGATCGTTTCGCTTGATAAGACCCTTATTCATCGTCTGGAATCGTTTAAAGCCCTTTGAACAATTTGCAATTTGTGTCTTTTGGACCTTTAACTGTTTGGTTCCCAGCAAAGTGCATTATATGGTGAAAAATGCTGGAATGTTTTCATCAAAAACCTTAATTTCTTTTCGACTGAAGAAAGAAAGACATGGACTTCTTGGATGACATGGAGGTGAGTAAATTTAAAATCCTGTTTTAGTCAATATATGCATATGTATAAAAACTAGTTTAATATCAATACATATGAATTAGCTTGATATAAAATAAAATGATTATTGTGCTAATACTAGTAAAATGCATATTTGATTTAAAGTTCCTAGTCTTTCCTTCTTGTAACAGGGCAGCCTAGAGAGAAGCCACAAGAGTTTACATGAAATTACATTTCAGACACAAAAATTTCCATTAAAAATAGATTCACGCATAATGCAGTACTTTTTGAATTATAACAACTGGGGACTCTTATTCTGAACTACTGTCTATGGTTTACAAACAGGGTTCCCACACCTTGGTTAACATCAAATTCAAGGACCTTTCAAGGACTTTCCAGGTCCAATACCCTCAAATTCAAGGACTTAATGTGGGACAATTCAAGTGAGAGCAAGGTTAAATGGTGTATGTAGATACCTTGTTACAGTTTTCATGTCAAACAACTAGGCAAAAAGTTCTGGGTTTTTTGCATGTATTTTTGGCCATATGACAGAGATCTGATATTCCATTTGTCGTATTTATGTTTTGCATAAAACCAAAGAATATTTGGTACATCCTAATCCTATTAAAAAAATGATATATAAAATAAAAATGTGTCAAGATCCTGGAATTGATTGTCAACATGACAACTTGACAGCTCAACAATAAAACATGAGAAAACATGAGAAACGAGAAGACATGTTTAAAAAAAAAAAAAAAAAAACCCTGCATTACGCGCATGTTTTCAGCGCATGTTTCGAATTTTTTTCCAGAAAATTTCTTGAACAAAATAAATTCAAGCACTTTCAAGGACCTGTATCTATACATGTTTATTTTCAAGAACTTTCCAGGGCCTTGAAAACAAAAAATCTAATTCACAAACTTTCAAGGACCCGTGGGAACCCTGTACAAATGCCAGCTGAGGTAGATAAATCAGCACTCTTACTACATTAAAACATAAAAACCATAAATATAAACGGTTGTCATTGTTTGCGAACTGCCTGAAACAATTTTACTTTGAAATTTGCAAATCATAGCCTTTTGAAGTTTAATCATAATATTAGGCCTCCAAGCAATTCCTGTTTTTACACCCCTAAATTTAAGACATCTTAATATGATAATTATGCATTTAGTTATATTATTTAAAATTTTAATCAAATCGCTATAAGTAAATAACTGGAAAAATATTTGTGGTACAAACCAGTTTACAATAAATAAATAAAAAAGAATTAGCAGTTTGGAACATGAAGCAGCATGACGTACTTATTTTGAACAGCTAAAATAAAAGGAAGTGGGTGAAACCAGAAGCCTACATTCAAGTTACAAATAGACGCACCCACTTTTCAAAAAACAAGCTGAGTAACTGCATCAGGATGTGTGTCACTCACCACTCGGCTCTGCTGGGTGACGGTTGAGTGTTGCTGCTGCTGTTGTTGTTCCTGTTGTTGCTGCTGTTGTTGTTGTTGCTGCTGCTGCTGCTGCTCCTTCTTGCGCTGTTTCATCTGCTGCGCTTCCTCTCTCGGATCTCCAGCAGGGACTTGGTGGCCTCTGGCTGCTTGGCCACGCTGCCCCAACCCGAGAGCTTCGCCTGAGGTTGCTGCTGCTGCTGGGTCCTCTGAAGCTCCTGTTGTTGTCGTCTTTGCTGCAGGAAAAATCGAAAACAGATCAATGAGAACGTTTTTTTGCCTCTTGCTTGGTCACAAGGGAGTCTATTGAAAGCTTGGTCACATGAGAAAGCTTAAGCTGGTGAAGAATCTCTGGCATACCTCCTCTCGTGCTGCTTGTTCTCTCTCCTCCTCCAGTTTCTGGATTTCAGCAAGCGACAGGGCATTCTGAGACTGTGAGAGAGTGTTTGCTGTGGTTGACTGCTGGCCCCACTTGGAGGATGAGGGGAGCTGGGAACATAGACAAAAAAATACAATAAAGTCAAACATACAAAAAAATGTGTTTTCAGGTTATGTACCAACCAAGTTACCATCATAAATTCCATTTTGTAAAATATAATAATCAGGCGTGTGATCAAAGCTTAAAGAAAGGAAAACCTGTTTTTACTCATTTGTAACTATGCAAAATAATACTAATATTTATAACAATTAGAAGAAATTAATAATATTTAGATGTTTATAATTATATTTTTTATAATTTACAGAATCATATTGATAATTTCAATGATAAAAAAATCAATTATATTGCAATTGCAATACTATTGCACAGCAAAAATGCAATATAAGTTATTTTTAATTACTATTATATTTGTAATAATTATATATTCACAATTTTGTTTATAAATACTTTTGTTAGATTTTTATACTTCAACAACATATTGCAATAACTGTTGAGCTGTAAATACATTTATTATGATTAATAATTTTATTATATTTCTATTTAAAAAAATATGTAAACTTGTAATAATTGTAATAATAATATTGATGGCTATCTTCAATTCTTTATTTTAGCAGAACACCACAGGGAGACAGATTTATAAACAAATTTGGGAAGATGGTTGACGAGTGGTATACATGCATGAAATGCATGTTTTAACTGTATTTGCTTAAACCAGAGGGGGTGTGGAGTGCTGTTCTCAATTCACATAGGCCTAAAAAAATCCAAATATCGGAAGAATCACTTCCCTGAATAATGGATTATCTACCGACTATATCCAAATGAAATCTTTTCAGGAAGTGAGACTAGTACAAAGACTAATAAAAATGTGCTCCACAGGATTGCTCACCTTCATCTGTGCGAGCTGCTGCTGTTGCTGCTGCTGTGCAGTCGACGGAGAGCCTCCTGCTGCTGCTGCCTCTGTCTTGTAGCTCCTGCTGTCTAGCGCCTCCTGCTCTCTCCTCTTCTGCTCCTCCTGCTGTTGCCTTGCCAATGCCGCTGCCTCCTCTTCGGGCCTCTCTCTCTTCCTCACGCCGCTCTCTGAGCTTCCAGTTCTTCCTGTTTTCTCCGCTCTCTTCCTGCTGGAAGAAAAATTATTAACAAAAGGATCAATAACAGCACTAAACCAAAAGTCATCTGGGCTAATATTGACAATCTAACCAAAACTCAGAAGAACCAAGTCATTTGTGGCAGACAGCCATGCATTAATGATTGTGCCATGGTTAATGGGTGATCTTAGTTTAGACAAAAAGCTTTTGTAAAATATCATTAAAACGAAGTCATTGATTTGCTTTCAAAATACACTTTAAAAGATGTGCTCGAACCCTAATAGTGTGTTCAGAAAATGATGCATTCTGCGGAGCCCCTAAGAGACATGCTGAAAAAAACAAGATGGGAGGAAAAAATGTGTCATTGTTTTTGCATTTATTCACAATTATATAGTTGGATAGTAATATTGTATATAATTTGCACCGCTCGCTTCAACTTCCACTTTTCACTTCGCAATCACACGTACTGTGCATATAAGGAGCGGCGGTCTTGGCCACACATTTTACAAGATATTTGTCAATAACACTCAGGATCTGTTCGACAGACCTTCTGACATCGCCCTGTCAGTCATCTCTCCTTACTCTCTTCCAGTGACAAGTGCAATCTGATGTAATGTTATGTAATTGTAATGCATTACTATTTTCCGTCCTTTTCCTAATTCCGAATTAGGCTTTGGCCACATGCTTAAACCTAAGACAGTTAGAATAGTAACGACGCAGAGGAAAAAGTACTTGGTGTTACTTTAAAACATAGAAAAGCATTGAAAGTTTTTCAGGAGTTTTCAGCCGTTTTATTTTGATATAACAATTTACATGCAGTCACCTCGAACAGTGGCATAAAGCTGTATAAAACATCATTCAATGTAAATTGTGACAATCGTAATTATATCGCAATTATAATTTCAAGGCAATAATTGACAATTATGATTTTTGTCATAATCATGCAGCCCTAAGTTAAACATTAAGACTTTTTTGTAAATGTTGTTCATCTGTTCATTCACTGTCAATTTTAAAAACTACTGGTCTAAACAATCCTTTCCTCCTAACTTAGATATCAAGAATGAACCAAACGACTGCTATTTTACAAAAGCTTTGAATGTTAGATTTTGGATCCATTTTATAATAAATATTCATACACCAGCAAGTCTTACCTGTTTGCGGAGGAATTCTTCCCTTTTTCTCCTCTCTTCCTCTTCCCTCCTCCTTTCCTCCAGCCGTCGGAGTGCCTCCTCCTGAGCTAACCTTTCCTCCTCCTCTTTCTGCCGTCGCTGTGCCGCCTCCAGTTCCCGCTGCCTCTGGAGAGCCTCCTCCTACAGAAGACAGAGTGTATATTATTGTATTACAGAGTGTATTATTATATATTTACACACAACCGGTCAAAAGTTTGAGATCGGTAACATTTTTTTTGTTTTTAAAAGAAGTCTCTTCTGCTCACCAAGGCTGCAATTTTTTGATAAATACACAAAAAACAGTAATATTGTGAATTTTCAGCATCATTACTCCAGTCTTCAGTGTCACATGATCACTTCACAAATCACTCTAATATGATGATTTTATGCTCCAAAAACATGTATGATTATCATCCATGTTGAAAACAGTTTTTTACATTTTTATTTCAGGATTCTTTGATGAATAGAAAGTTCAAAGAACAGCATTTATTTCATTAGAATCTTTTCTAACATTATAAATGTCTTTACTGTAACTTTTCATCAATGTAACTCATCCTTGATGAATAGAAGTATTGATTTCTTATTTATTTCCCCCAAAAATAAAATACAAATTCTTACTGACCCCAAACTTTTTAAAGGGTAGAGTTTAATGTAACAAAAGCTTTCCATTTCAGATAAAAGCTGTTCTTTTGAACTTTCTATTCAAGAATCCTGAAATAAAAATGTAAATGTAAAAAACCATCAGCCGACAAGTTTTTCTGTTTGACCGATGTGTCAAAAGCAAGACTTTTATTTTGATGGTGCAGCAAACACCAGCTCCACCAGACTGACATTCTCAGCCTTCATGAGTTTACGGTCTGTGTTTAACAGTCCAAACAAAAAGCAAAACAAGCCCCTAAAAACGAATGGCAAAACTGTACCAGAGGTACAAATATAAACAGTATAACTAGGATTACCAATGTCTTACAAATTTATTATGAATAAAATAGTTCAATATACAATATTTTGATCGAAAAAGTAAAACAATAACATGAGATAGAAAAATAATAATTCAACAAAACTTTGACCCTTTTTGACTGAATGGCGGCACACGCAAAGTCTCTCGCTCGCTTACCTCTGCCATTGTGCGCAGTTAGGAGCTCAACATCTGTCTCGCATGCACGCTCACTCTAGATTACAGGATATTTTAACTAATTTGTGGTAAAACTAGTCGATCACGAGTGGCTCAACAGATAGATCTATAGATAAACTCATCTTTCAGGCAATAGACCGACAAGGTTGACACTTCAGCGTGAGAACTCAGGGGTGTGGCGTGAGAGTGTGAGAATTGGGTCAATTATGTGAGTCTCATGCTGAATGCGTGAGAGTTTGCAGCCCTGATTTCATTACCTATATATTTTCAGTTTGATTTTAATTTTAGTTAAATAAAATATCAAGTTTAGAATTTTGTAGAAATTTAGAATCGAATTGTGACATTCCAAAATATTCCCACCTCTAATATATAAACCAAAAATCACTCACACATTTAGGTGGATGAATGTCAGTGCTATTTACTTTTTAATAAAAGCACATAAACCATCTTTAAGCCTCAAGAACAATCAAATGTGTCATGTGAACATGCACAAGAAACTCATACTAATAGCAAAAATGCTCTCATTCACCTCTATGGTTTTATATTTGTTTGTATTTGCATCTCAGCAGTAATCATTGCATACTCATTTCCCTTCTCTCCTGACCTGTTTGCGTCGTGCCAGCTCTTCTTCCTCCAAACGTTTCCGCTCCTCCTCTTGTCTAGCACGCAGCGCCTCTTCCAGTCGCTTCCTCTCCTCTTCTTCCCTTTTGGCCCGAAGCTCTGCCTCCCGTCTCTCCATCTCAAGCTTTCGAGCAAAATAGACCATTCAAAAAAAAAACACTATTACATTTACAAAATGAGACCCCTGTATCAGTCCCACGGTATCAGAAATTTTAGGTCACAAAATATCTGCTCGTATCTTCTCACCTTCAAAGCTTTGGCTTTCTCCAGCTGCATCTGTTCAAGGGAAGACGCTTGAGGCATGGAGTCTAGTGGCAGATCCCATACGCTACTCCCTTCCCATGCTAAAAAACACAGACTTAGAATAAGCATATCATATGATTTCTCAATTTGACTGTTAGATATCAGCATATTTGCAAACTTAATTATGAGTCTTATCTGCGCAACCAATTTTGATCCTCTAAATTTATAGACATCATGGAATAAAAATGAATGACATCTAAAATATATATTGAAACATGGCATATCCATTGTATCTAATCTAAGCTACACTACCAGTCAAAAGATTTAGATCGGTAAGATTTTTTATGTTTTTAAAAGAAGTCTCTTCTGCTCACCAAGGCTGCAATTATTTGATAAAAACTACAAAAAAAGTAATATTGTGATATTATTAAAATTTAAAACAGCAGTTTTCTATGTGAATATATAGTGAAGTGTAATTTATTCTTGTGATCAAAGCTGAATTTACAGCAACATTACTCTAGTCTTCAGTGTAACATGATCCTACAGAAATTATTATAATATGATGCTCAAGAAACATTTATGATTATTATCCATGTTGAAAACAGTTTTTTACATTTTTATTTCAGGATTCTTTGATGAATAGAAAGTTCAAAAGAACAGAATTGATCTGAAATGGAAAGCTTTTGTAACATTAAACACTACTATTCAAAAGTTTGGGGTCAGTAATAATTATTTTTTTTATTTTTGGGGGAAAGAAATTAGAAAATACTTTTATTCATCAAGGATGAGTTAAATTGATCAAAAGTTACAGTAAAGACATTTATAATGTTTGAAAAGATTATATTTTAAATAAATGCTGTTCTTTTGAACTTTCTAGTCATCATAGAATTTTGGGGAAAAAATGGTACACGACTGTTTAAAATTGAAAATAATAATTTATGTTTTTTGAGCATAAAATCAGCATATTAGAATGATTTCTGAAGGATCATGTAACACTGAAAACTGATGTGTAATCCGCAACAGTAATGATGTTAAATTCAGCTTTCAAATTACATTTTAAAATAGAAAACAGTCATTTTAAATTGTCATAATATTTCACAATATTACTGTTGGACATTTATTTTTTTCATCAAATAAAGCAGCCTTGGTGAGCAGAAGAGACTTCATTTAAAAAAAAAAAAATCTTACTGATCTAAAACTTTTGACCGGTAGTGTACATATCCTAATATTTATCAGTAACATTGTTTAATGCTACTGTGGTAGTAAAGTGTGTGAACATTGTGAATGTAAAGACAAAAAAAATAATAGCAAAAGCCACTGTTCCACTTAAAAGCAAAAACAACTGGCAAATGCCACACGTTTCGGTTCTGCTTAAGTGGCATCTATTCAGCTGAGTCAATCACTAACACGAGAAAAGCATGAATCATATCAAAAACTAAATGAGTGGTGTGTTACTGTAAGTGAGAGTAGAAAACAAGCACACCAGACAAAACACAAAAGCTGCAGGACTTTTTTCCATTTAAAGCTACTGTGGCAATCTGACTCAACTGCTGATCTAATGACTTGAGGAATTCCAGACAACAAACAAGATGAAGTGAATAACCGTCACCATCAATTCCAAAACATCTAAAAGTTTGAAGAGAGACAAACAAAGGCATAAACTGACTTTCAAGTATCTGATTTTCCTAAATTTGCCTTATGTTCTGCACTTAGTTCCAGTTCTAAACGTATCCTGATTCTGATCGTTTTGCTTAGCAGAGCAGATATCAGTGTTGACGTACTGCTGGGAGTGGTGGGCTGCATGTTTGGAGAACAGGATGCCTGAGTGGAAGGGTTCTGCATTTCCCAAACAGATCCCGAGTCTGGAACTGACATGGAACGTGTGACGGGAGGTAAGAGGCTCTGTTGAGGCTCTGGCATCCTGCAGGGGCACACAAATCGAACTGTGAGATGATATAACAGATGCTAAACCACAATACCAACGCAGTTTATCACACCACCCACGCTTTGCATTAATATGCCCAGAGGTGTCAAAAGTATTCACATTCATTACTTAAAGGGTACCTATTATGGCATTTAAAATGTTCCTAATATTGTTCTGGGAGTCCCCAACAACAGTTTTACAAGCATGCAATGACAAAAAACCCTTTTGTTGTCTTATAATATGCATTTATTTTTACCTGATTTGCTCACCGACTCCCATATGAATCGTTTAGCGAGTCCTTTTCCAAAACCCGCCTTTGCGTGACGCTAATCTGCGGTGATTGGTCAGATGACCTAGCCAAGTTGTGATTGGTATTCTCTGTGCAGAGTATGACGGAATAAACTCGGTACTGATCCTTCCTTCAGTATTAGCCGGCTCGCGAATCCATACTTTATAGCATTTAGGTTTGTGAAGCAATCATCTTCAAAATGTACGCGAACACAGAACAAGGTTTGGGCTATACTTGTGTGGTATACTTGTATATATATGAACTGTAGCCACTTAGTCTTCAAATGCTCCTCTCCTGGCAGATGAAAAAAGTTCGCTTTTGCATCGCACTTCAAAACACAGCGTCTCGTCGACATGATTGTTTTCCGGTTTTCCCTGGCGTCTCAGAGTGCAATAAGTGGGCGTTTCTTATTCAAATAACTTGTCAAGTTGACGTCAACTAGACAAAGGAAAAGCATCGTTCGTTGAACGATTCATATCAGAGACTCAGAGTCGACTCTTACTTTTGAGAGACAATAACTTTGTATACGGTGAACTTTCATTTTTAAAACTTTGCAGGATGTTTTCGTTCACTTAGATCTATGTTACACACTACATGAAGGGCAATTTTCAAAACTCCATAATAGGTACCCTTTAAGTAAAAGTATAGATACTAGGGTTTAAAAATACTTCTGTAGAAGTTGAAGCATCAACTCAAGCTTTTTACTCAAGTAAAAGTATAAAAGTACTGGTTTCAAAAACTACTCAAAATAATTCCTGTAAAGGGATAGTTCACTTTGAAATTAATTTTTGATATGTTTTAGCTTACCTCCAAGATGTAGGTGTCTTTGTTTCCGCAGTATTTTCAATTTTGATATTTTTAGGTCAAACCGTTCTTGTCTGTCAGTCATATAATGCAGGTCTATGGTCACCACCTCAAAGAGCATGCACAGAGAAGTCCAGATTAAACATGATTTAATGACTCGTAAATGTAAGTACACATTGATGGCCTAAGACACGAAACGAGCGGTTTGTTGCACAGACAGAAGCACCGCGCCCTCAGATCACTTGGACGTGACTGTGGTTACAACAAGAGGTAAAAATTATATAAATACTGTTCGTTTTCTCACACAAACCGCTCGTTTTTGTGTCTTAGGCCATCAATGTGTACTTACATTTACGAGTCATTAAATCATGTTTAATCTGGACTTCTCTGTGCATGCTCTTTGAGGTGGTGACCATAGACCTCCATTATATGACTGACAGACAAGAACGGTTTGACCTAAAAATATCAAAAATTGAAGATACTGTCGGAAACAAAGACACCTACATCTTGGATGCCCTTGAGGTAAGCTAAAACATACCAAAAATTAATTTCAAAGTGAACTATCCCTTTAAGGACAAAAGCTTAGACTGGCCACAGAGTCCTATCACCTCCTCAAAAAAAAAAAAATACATATTTCTAAAGGCCATTAATGACTATAATGTTATAATAAAATGTTAGTTGAAAATGTTGGGATGCACTAGTGCTAGGCTACCTGTTTCAGCCGCTTATATGCTCATAGAAAATGAATTTCAGTTTTATTTCAATTTTAGTACAATGCAAATACATGCTCAGTAGTAACCACATATGTGTACCATGTGTTTCATGAAGCACAGAAAACTTTCTGCATTTTTACATTTTCAAAAAAAAAAAAAAAAGAATTCCCCACAAGGACAAGGATTTTGAATATTGCCATCTTTGTGGGGATATTTTGACCCTATAATGTAGGGTTGCAAACACACACACTACTCTCACACACTAACGCACTTGTCCCTTCTTTCTCTACGCTCTCTCACACACACACACACACACACACACACACACACACACACACACACTTCTGTCTCTCTCTCTCACTCACACGCACTGCGCACACACGCACGCACATACACTAGCGATTATCTTTGTCACATATCCCGCGATTGTCATACAGTATTGTAAAAACGGCTGTCCCCAAATCAATATTTGACGCGATTCTACCCGTATTCTGACTCTTGAGCAGAAAACTGTTGATTTCTCCATCACTTACCGCATCTCTAGGTTTCCTTCAGAGCTTCGCACAACCAAATGTAACTACAGCCTCTCACAAGTTAGAAAGAAAACACAAAGCCAATCAGTTTAGCGATGTATGTTCAGGGGGCGGGACTCAGATCTATTCTCCGTGTGTGTTATTGGTCATATTTTTTTAATGATGACAAGCCGGAATGACAAAAATGCCGAAATTAAATGGGAGTAACGAGGCTATTTTTAAAATGTAAGGAGTAGAAAGTACAGATAATTGCGTGTAAAAAGTAGGCTGAAAAATAATTACTCCAGTAAAAGTATAGATACCCAAAATTTCTACTTAAGTAAGGTAACGAAGTATTTGTCTTCGTTACTTGACACCTCTGAAAATGCCCTGTTTGCTCTGATGAATGTGTAATTCTGACAAGGTTGCTGATAACAAAAGTGAATTAATCTCACCTGATCTTGAGCGCCTGATGGAGGAGTAGATTGAGCTGCTGCTGTGGTGGAGGAGGAGCAGAGTTTAAAACTTTCTGCTGAGCCAGAGCATACTGTTGCCTAGAGGACAAGAGAGGCATTAAAAAAAGTCATGTTTGCATGCATTTTTAAAAAAAAATCATTTTATTCAGCAAAGATACATTCAATTGATCTAAAATGTCAGTAGACATTAATAATGTTATAAAAGATTTTGATTTGATCTAAATGCTGTTCTTTGAATTTTCTTTTACAATTGTTTTTTTACATTGATAAGAAATGTTTCTCAATCAGCAAATCGCCATGTTAGAATGATTTCTGAAGAATCATGTGACACTGAAAACTGGAGCAATGATGCTGAAAATTCAGCTTAACAATAACAGGAATAGGCCTGTCGCGATAGTCAATAAATCAATTAATCGATTTCGGGACTAGCAAACTAGAAATTTCTAGAAAAATATTTTTATTCAAAAGCTACAGGAACAACTAAAACAAAATAGAAACGATTTCCAGGCCACAGTTTCTATTCATAACATGTTTACTGCGTTAAGCGATGTAGCAAATCACAGACGTGTTGATTTCTTAAATGCAATGGCCAATCAGAAGCATTTAAGATATTCCCCTTACCGCTCAAAATGGACTTTTTGATTATTGCTGAATTCTGTATGCTGGCTAATCCTTGAATTATAACAAACAAGGTGTGGATGTTATGAAATATTCATTATGCAGTCAGCTTCATTGTTAATAACAGATATGTGAGATCGTAATGAACTGTTTTTAGAAATTAAGGGAGCGCACTTTGCGCACATTCATGCCAGACCATGCACGCAGTAGCCTGCTTGCTTTTATGTTAAATTAATGGTTTGTGTGTTAATGCTCTAATAAAAAATAATTGATCATAGGGCAAGGTCAGGTTTTTTTCTACATCCATTTTATTTATTGCTTTTGGTATTTAATCAAGTGCATTTTCCATCATCAGAGTCCATTGCTTTTATTTTTTGGTTGTTTTGTTCATTTATTTTAGATATTTAAAATGTTTTCCATTTTCAGTGTTAAATACTCTTTAGAAATAAAAGTTTATTGATCTTTGATCTTCGTAGTAATTGTTGTAGTGTAAAGGGCCAAACCATGGACTGGAGTTGAAAAGTAGCAATAGCTACAAACTCTTTTTGCATAGCATCAGTTACAGACTTGTTTTGGACTATGTTTAATTGCAATGTCCATGTCAAATAAATGAATAAAAAAAAAAATATATATATATATATATTTACCTGCGCATTATGCCATTATCATTATTTTAGATGTAAATGGTTTCTGAACAATATTGTCGTTTATCAAAATCATTTCTTGGACAATTGATAATCCAGCAAAATTTGTTATGACAGGCCTAAACAAGGAATTAAATTACATTTTAAAGTAAAACTGGGCCGAAAAATAACATTGGATCAAAAAAATAGTGCGAGTTTAGGGCAGGACTACCGCTTTTCTGGACAACAGACAATGGACAACAGAAGAGTGACATTAAGTTAATTAATAGTAATTTAGTAGTAATTCGTTTTGATGTTCTCTAGCATTTTAGCTTGTGCTGCAAAAAAAATGACAGTCATACCTGAGTAAGTACTGATATTGCAGCTGCTGCATCTGATACATATTTAGAGCATTAATCTCCTGTTGTCTCTTTATCCTCTCTTGATCTGCATCTCCCTATATACAGACAAACACACACATCAAAACTTTTTGGATGCTGAACAACATGGGAAGTCGTCTTGGGTTTGGAATTTCTCACAGATAAGCAAGTCTCTTTTTACCAGTACGGGAGGTAGTGTGGGGCCTGGTGTAAAGGGCACTCGCCCCCACAACTTCATCATCTCTCCTAGGGGCTGGAACATCTCGTCACATCCTCGCTTCACCTGCAAGGTCATGGTGAAATAGCCCGCCTGAAACCACTCCGCAACATCTCCTGGTTATTAAATGGTCCTGCAAGCAGACAGACAGACTGGGGTCACTGAGTGTGGCTATTTAGAGCAACACGGTAACATTTTGAACTCCCTGAAGTAGAGAGGCTTCATCACAGGAATGGGGAACAAGTTGGTAGTTCTTAAGGTACAGGTTAACATACAGACAGATTCAGTTCGTAAGGCACTGATTGAGTCATTTTGTAGTTGACGTAATCGATTAGTTGAAAATAAAATTGTTTAAAACTAGAATGATGATGATATTAGGGATGGGCGGAATGACATTACATTGCATTTATTTTTATAACACTTTATAGAAAAACGGTTTGTTTCAAAGCAGCTTTACAGTGATGGCAGGAAAATACTGCAACAAAGTTGATTTTGGATGTACAGCAGATCTAGAAGAAAATAGTGTCATTGTCCTGCTCAAGTAAGCTCAGTGTTGATTCATTTCTGTTGTAAAAATCATTAGTTATTTATTTAGTTAATTTATCTATACAGCAGCTCTGGAGAAAACAGTGATGTCTTCGTCCAGCTCAGTTCACTTCTCATACAACTGAGTTGATGCAAGCAGATCAATAATATTGTCATCAAGGTCCCGGAAGTGTTTATTATTACAGATTTTGATATATAATTTATATCTCTGTATGTATGCACAATATTAGTTATTAAAACTTTAGTGTGTATTAAAACTGAAAATGTAGCTTTTGCAGCTTAAGAATAAATAACATTTTAAAAAAAAACAAGTGTTTCATATTAAATGGAGCCTTGGTGAACATAAGAGACTTCATAAAAATTTACACAAAAAAAATAAAATAATCTTAGAAATCTGACCAACTGCATTTAATTTATTTATTTATTTGAGCTATTCACAATAATATTTGTTACAGAAGTCTTAATATTACACAATTATGAAAGCTCAAAAGGAGTAGGCTAAAGCAAGGATGCTTATATGCGCCTACCCCTATGTTCAGTACACTCAGTACTCATGAATTTCATGATTGCAAAATAAGACAAAAAAAAAAAACAGAAACAGTCATAACTGACACAACTGACTGATGACATTTATAATGCTGTGTGAAAATTAGATTGGATGCTGATTTGCCTACCTTGGATCTCTCCCTGTGGATCTTTGTAAAACCATTTGAATGCAGCCTCGTGGGTAATGGGAAGAGCTGTGGGTTTGGGACCAATCTTGGTGGCCAAACGCTCATCGTCCAAACCGCCGTCCTGCAGGTATGCCACCATTTTTTCAGCTTCCTGTTTGAGAAAGGAAAAAGTCAACCGTTCAAACTTTTGATCTTCACAGCAGCATTGTAATGTGGCTGATAGACCTTAGAGTAGCTGTGATACCTTTATTTTATACTAATAATTTACACCATGTCAACACCAGACGCACAAATACAACACATACAAAAGAAAATACAACCCATTATAATGATGCAATCTACAACAAATTCCCAAACTGATGCCTCATTCAATTTCCAACGCACTTCAATTGCTCACACTACTAGTTTGCAACGGTTGCATTGTTACATCCGGTGTAGACAGTGTTAGGCACCAACTCAAAATTTAGATGCAAGCACTAATGCACAGTAAACAGCCATTCACACCTGCTCAAAGTGCTTGAGTCCCTCATCCTCATCCATGTCAGAGTGCAGTGCAGACGGCCGACTGAAAGGCCCAACAATGCCTTTGGAGTGGGGAGAACAGGAGCCACTGCCACTGGCATCTCCAGAGGCTTGACCTGCTGGGTTTGCGTGGGCACTGACTGAACGGGGAGCACAGAAGGAGTAGAGAGCGGAAGATCTGGAAACAGAGACAGGATTAATTCAGCATTCCCTAAATGAAGGCCACAGGCTTTATTTTTCCAAAATATCTTTAAGGAACTATTTTTGCATAAGTATTTGCATACGTTTTATTCATTTGATTATTACCTTGGAGTGTGTTTGTTACATGTGGTATGGAAATGGCCTCCAAAATGCTGTTTGGTAGGGTTGAGTGTAGTGGTGCTTTACTAAGTTGAGGTCTAAGTTCTGGTACTGTCGTTCTCTCCAATGGTCTCTCACTTTCTTCAGCATGTTCCTGGTTAACAGACGGAAGGGGTGCCGGAGTCGCAGCCTTGGGAGGCGTTACTACTGCTGGAAATGGTACAGCAACCGGCGATGGCTCTTCCGATTTACTTCCTTCTGTAAACCAAAAATGATGACAATGATTGTTCAGACGTGAACTGACAACGTAAAAGATTGAAGAATTAAAAATGGTAACATTATACAGTTTAAAATTTTGGGGCCTCTCATTTTAAAAGATAAAATAAATGCTGTTTTTTTTTTTTTTTTTTCACAAATATTAAGCAGCACAACGGTTTAACATTGATAAGAACGTTTCTCGAGAAGAAAATCAACATATTACAATGATTTCTGAAGGATCATGTGACAATGAAGACTGGAGAAATTATGCTGAAAATTCTGTTTTTACAATCAGATTTTTTAAATATATTAAAATAATTTTTTTTTACAATATTAGAATTACTGTATTTTTGAACAAATAAATGCAGCCTTTGTGAGAGACTTGCCTGCCTGTATCTAAACTGATTAACTTGATTTAGTCCATTAAATTTTTAATGCCGCCTTACCTTCATTTCGATTACTCTCACATCTAGTTTCTGTATAAGTATCTTTGGTTTGTTCTGATTCACTGTCTTCCTTTTCTGTGTATTCTTCATTCTCCTCCAGTGGCCGGAAGTCCAGCTCCGCCTCTTCCAGGATAGGCTCCTTAGGAGCTTTCTAATTGAGCGGAATGAGGGAAACTTATTGATCAAAAATAAATTTACCAAGACAGACATTCTTATTAACTAAATAAAATAGAATGAAATATAAAAATTCAAGAACTCACTTCCCACGCCCTCACCTTAAGTGAGAGGAAGGCCCCTGAGGAGTCAAATGTCCCCGTCTCCTCCTCTGCATCTTCCAGACACCATTCTGGCAAACTGTCCCTCTCCTCCTCTACGCTCCCGCTGCCTGACCGAGGTCTACGATAACCAGCACGCTCCTCATCCCTCGAGTCAAAAGGAAAACGCCGACGTTGATCCGGGTGTTCCCGCCACCCTGCTGATCGTGGGCCATCTGCAAATGAGGAATTTGTTTGGATCCAGCATTTGTAAAGTAAGTTCTTGAGGAAAAAGGGCATGAAACACACCTGGACTTGGAGGACACCATCGTTCGTTATCCCGACGAGAACCTGCAAGCCTCCAGCCACTATCGTCATCCTCTCCATTCTGCTCATCTCGAAGAGAGCGCCAGTTGTCACTTCCTGAGCGAACGAATTCGTGTTTTCGAGTGTTCCCTGGACTAACATCCTCATAGTTCGCCCGTACTTTTGGGGAAAAAAGTGGGAAATTGAAACATTTGCAATGCATCTATTAGACAATACCACTTAAAAGTTTGGGACAAGTAAAAAAATGTTAAAAAGTTTTTGAAAAGAAGTCTCTTACGCATATACATCAAAATGTAATATAGTTCCCACATGACGTCACAACATACGGGATTTGCCGACCCGCCGCCATCGCTGAGGGCAAAACATTAGAAGAAGCAATACGCGTTGAACGAAGTGAAATGAGTTTCGTGCTATAAAGTGAAAATGGTCATCCCCTGCTGGGTCAATGGATGATAAAAATCGTGCCGGAGGTTCAGTTAAATCGGGATTTGACACTATACCTGTCATTAGACTCCATGGATGTGAGAAGACTAAGCTTTTGTCCGAACAACGACGGAGATTATGGCTGGCGAGGATAAACAGGAAAGAAACTCACTCAAAACACGCAAGAATTTGTTTGATAAAAGCACAATGTTGTGTTTTATTGCGAGTGTAAACAAATATAAGTTAACACATTGCAGTTTGATGTATGAACAAAATGACAAGGTATTAAAAACATACAAAACATTGTTTCCACTGTTTGATCTCATATCCCAGCATTTGCAATCTCTAAAGAACCTGCATATAATGTAGTTCCGCATTACATTAATTAAATTGCACGCGTGTTATTTACTTTTAATATTCATGCACCGAACCATGACGCCCACAAGTTCATGCATATTACAGAAAGCACCGGTGACTGTTTTAAGGGAAACATAGGAATTAAGTTGTGCAGGCTATGGCTTTTTAATAGACAGATTAGCATCATGCTACTTCGCTATGATGACTAAGTTAAGTTACTTCTCCATTGATTGCACTTGAGCAAACGTCACCGAACCAACCCCACGTCAATCTGATCGTACGTCTCCAGTGATTTCCAGGCTCGGAAATGCTCACATGTGTAAACTCCTCACCAATACCAGATAATCAAAGCTGCATAATCATTGCTCAGTGCTTCCTTCGTTACTGCATACGGATCCACACCATTTATGAATGAAATTTTCGCATTGTATCTCTCTCTGTCTTGTGTTAATAATCTCTTTATAATCTATTTCACTTTGTCTTTTCATGATTTGCATAATAATATAAACAGAAAAAAATATTTGTTTGTAAAACGACATTCTCTGATAAAACTTTGTAAACACAGCGATTTTGCCCTCAAAGATGGCGTCTCCGGGGAGGTCACGTGACATTAATTCGCCTGTGGGAACTATGTATATTGTAAGACAATACAATTTCAAAAAACGTTTTTTGTTTTCCTATTTTAATGTTAAAATGAATTTATTCCCGTGATCAAAATTGAATTTTCAGCATCATTACTCATTACTGTACATTACATTATTACAGTCTTCAGTGTCGCATGATCCTTCAGAAATCATTCTAATATGCTGATTAGTTGCTCAAGAAACATTTCTTATTATTTTCAATGTAAAAAAAGCAGTTGTGCTGCTTAATATTTTTGTGTAACCCGAGATACATAACAGCACTTATTTGAAATCAAAAACTATTGTAACAACACATGTCTGTACATTTTATAGGTCTGTTAGCAAAGAGGACTTACTGTGATTGAGTGGAAAATGGGCTGGTGCTCCATCTATGGACAGAGAGATTAAGTTGGTTCAGTACTGGCAAATAATGTGATGCATTACATCAGGTCACACTTTGTTGGAGAAAGTGGGGCCACTTTATCCCTCAACTACCCATAACTGCACAGAACTTTTGCATGTAGAGAGCGTTAATCACTTTTCTCATATGCAATCTCTCAAAGGCAGCTGTATATGACCATTTCTAAATACATAATGACAAGACAAAAATGTAGCATTTTCAAACTGTGGCTTCGCCAAGTCACCTACAGTAACTCTGCCTTAGACCTAGAGCAAAATTTGCATTTGCGTAAATCACTTACAGGCTTGATGTTCATATCCAAGCCAGAGTAAGCGCGTTTTTATGTACATATTTCATATACTCTTAAGTAAAATGTAGAACTTAAAACTTAGAAATCAAGTATTTTATTGTCACTACACTTTTACAAACACTTTAAATTTGTCATATCAAACTTTAGATTAGGTCATGTCAATTGTTATCCAATCTCTAATATTTTGGTGAGTCTTGATCTAGATTATAGTGGTCTAGGTAGGTCCTGAATGGAAAGGTTTGGGAAACCCTTTTCTAGATTAATGGGGGCACATCTGATCCAACTCTTACTTATGTCTTAAAAATCTAGCATACTAACCTGGATCTTTTCGACCTGGCTTTTCGAACCTTTTGTCTCCCCTGGGCAGGACAGAAAAAGAAAAAGTGTAATCAGGGTAATCTGAACCAAATGTGCAAAAACAAAGACACATAATAAACTTTATTAGTCCTTTCTCACTGTTTATTTTAGATAACATATCTGGGCCATAAAACTGTTCATTTCAGCACTTAGTCTGCATACTCTGAGTTACACACCAACATATCACATGTTGTAGATATTTCAATTGCTTACAGAAAGTTTGTGCTAAAGGTGCAATTAATTTTGAGTACCTCTCCTCCCAACTCTGGGAACGATGCATCTCTCTCCCTCCCACGGCCAAAACCTCCCTCCACATCATCAAAACTTCTTTGGTAAAATCCTCCATCTCCTCTGCCCCTCCCTGTCAATCAAACAAAAAAGGGCTCATGAGCATATGCACAAGTCTAACCTTTCCTCACCATAACTGTGCAAATAAATTCAGTGTACAGAGACAACTACTTATGAAGGAAAATGTTACACAAGGTGACAAAAGTTTGCACTCTGCCCTGGTTTAACGAAAAAGAAAAGCATTTCCGCTGCTAAAAACTTATCAAGTCACTGCACTACAAGACGGAAACAAAGAAAAGTCTGTGGTTGCAACGTAGCTCACCTCGTCCCCGTGAAGAACTTCGGCCTCTAGGTGCCCCCGCCACCGTCCCCCCACCCCTTCCTGTCAGACGGAGTACAGCTGCACTGTTTACAGACATGGAGAAATTTCTCTGTGGAGACAGACACGCAAGAAAAGCATTGTAAAGGCCACTCCATTCACAGATGCAAGCCTGGCAATGGGTTGCGTGACAGCGAGACTGTGAGTATGCTATCTGTTTCTACCACAGAGTGTGCCAAAATGACAATTTGCAACAAAAAAAAAGCCACTACTTGAATACATAGGCACAGCTTTTACAAAGCACTTTCATAGAGAATAGAGAGCTGCTGCTTTGTCATTTCATGTGCAATTCTTACGCCGCAGTGAATAAATGTGTCGATTCTTACCTGCTCCTCCTCTGTAAATGGGACTAATGCCAATGGTGGCAGGGGCTCCTCTTGTAAAATAGGTAGAAATTCCTTATCATGAAGATCTACAGGAATCTAAAAGAAAAAAATTATGGTTTAGTAAGATTTAAAATAAATAAATAAATGAGTTTTTCTAAGTCACCAATCAACAGACGTCCTTACCATGTTATCCTTTACATAAAGTGCTAGCATCTCTTCTCTCCCATAGCGATAGTCTGCAAGTTTATACTTTGGCAATGCGGGTGAGAGCGGAGGGGAGGCCACACTGCTGCTGCTACCCACTCCACCTGACAGGGCGCGGAGCCTGGGACACAGCAGAGACAAGCAAAGTCATTTGATTTGATAGTCAGTAGACACTAAAACAAATACTGTATACTCCTCACACCAGGAACATAATATATATATATATATATATATATATATATATATATATATATATTACTGAATTGGTAATTGAGCAGTAGGAGGGTTTAAAAGCAGAAATGTGATGCTTTTAATTTTAAAAAGTATGTATAATAAATTTGAATTTGTTTTATTTATACATATTTACATCACATATATTTTCATTAAATCATTTACATAAACTCTTAAATAAAGGTGTGTTTAAGCATTATGTATATATTGAGATAAGTGAAATAGCTCAATAAAATGCAACAAAAACATAAGATTTATATAATATTTTATTTTTTAAAAGTTACATTCAAGCTATTTTAAGGCATGTAGTAATTTTTTTCCAAGAAAAAACACCTAAATATCTAATTTTGGTGACCAAAGATGAGTTTTGGGATAATTTGATTGACTACAGGGTGACTAACATTAATTAATGCATGCATTAGCTTACATGAACAACGAGCAATATCTGTTTAAGCATTTATTCATCTTTTTTAACGTTAGTTAGCAAAAATATGCATTCATAGTTTGTTTGTGTTGGCTTGCAATACATTAATGTTAACAAATGCAACTAAATAAATGTTGAAATTAAGATTAACTCAGATTAATAAATGCTGTAGTAGTATTGCTTATTTTAGTTCATAAGTTAACTAATATTAACAAAATAAACCTTATTAGTGTTACCAATAAGTCTAATATGTCAAAAAACTATAATTTTATCATTTTCAATCTTAAATAATACTTTTTCCAGACATTCCGACGGGATCTTCTACTTTTAGTCTGTGAAAACCCCTGAACATACAGAATTAACTTGAATCAATCAAATATTTTTTTTTTAATTTAAAAAAAAAAAATCAGTGGCAATACCCAGTAGTATGCATGTTTTCTGAGAGAAAATAAATTTTCTGTGTAACTGACAGCACACCACAGATGTCAAAAGGCTAAGTTTCAATTCGTATAATCACTAAACTTGGAAGCAATCCTGACTAAGGCTGTACATACATAAGCAGCCAGAATTTACAGTGCTGCATTAAAAAACAGCAACAACACTCACCATTCTGGTCCGAAGTTAAGCGTCTGGGTTTCTGCCATTTTCCTTGAAAGTCTGAAGAAAATGAAAATGATTCGATTAATAGTTCAGCACACAAATATGAATTGACTAAAATGAAAAATACTAAACATTCAGAAAATAAGTGGCCGTTTACACTACATCGCTTTCAACTAAAAAACTAAAAGTTTAACTTTTTATGTTCAACTTAATTTACTTGACCACAGCACGTAAACTACAAAAACGCAAATTTGTGCAAACAGTGACATCATGCATGCGTATTACTTGTCCAGTCCATAGGAGCGTAGAAGAACTGCATGATTAAGCATGATTATATGACTGACAGACAAGAATGGTTTGACCTAAAAATATCAAAAATTAAAAAAATACTGCGGAAACAATGACACATAGGCCTACATCTTGGATGCCCTTGAGGTAAGCTAAACATATCAAAATTAATTTCAAAGTGAACAATTCCTATTAAAAAAATGACTGCCCGTTTACATGAATACTCTTCAAGGCAGGAATTTTGACAACTGTGTATGTATTTGAAGGTTCAAGTGCAATAAGCAGTGAAAGTGAACTGAATTCAGGATTGCACGCTGTCTGGGAGATGGCTTTCTCTGCGTGCATTTTCGGGTGTGTCGGAGATAACGGCAATGAGTTGTTTCCTTAACACTTTTTAACATCAAACAAGTCGCACGTAACATTCACTTGCCCAGTGTATCTATATGTGTGCAACTTTTCAGAAGTAGCCTATTAAAATTATTCAGATATCACAAGCCATTGCAATATGCATATCGAGATATGTACATGTGCTATATATCATGCAGCCCTAGTTGCAGCCCTAGTAGCAATCAAAATAAAACGATCACCTTTTGAAAGTAACTTGCCGCTTGAAAATACGACTATAGATTAGTCTACGAGTTTTATTTTTAATTGAATCATTCATTCAAGACAAGAGATTTGTTCAAAAACAATTCATTCAGTAATGAAACAAAAGTATTTATGAACCATTCATTCAAATTGATTTTTAAAATTCGGATCCGTGTAAATATGGATGATTTGAACGTTTGAATGATTTGAACGATTTGACGTTTTTGTCTGTATGCGAAAAACACAAAGGAAAAACTTTTCCATTTTTTGCACATCATTTTCATGTAAAAGTACCCCAAGGCAATACAGCAAAAACATATCTGAAAAATGCCATCATTCATGGTTTACATGTGTGCAATTTACTAAAAATCTCCACATACTTCAGACATATTTGCAATAAACATGCAAAAATAATATTTGTGTGTTGAGTGTGAGAGGACTACGTGAAATGAAAACTAAACCTACAGTACACACACTGGGGGAAAAAATAAAGAGGATGACAGATCAAAAAAAAATGGTGAACTCAGCACTGGTACTATGGAGCCCCTAAAGGGACCACTGAAAAAATAAAAAATAAAGATAAATGCGCATGCGATACTCTATTTTTTATTTTTTGCAGAGGTCCCTTAAACTCAGAGGCTGCATCTTTGGTACATCTTAAAGTGTCTGAAAATTGCATGTACATTTTTTTTTTTTCACATTTTTGGGTCTTCCCCTTTGGTTGCAATTGCAAATACTCGCCAACGCAACGCTTATGAATACACAAAAGTGACAACCTTTGATCTAAAATAAATTAAGCTATTGACTTTATTTCCAAATTAACACCTTAAAGAATGTGCATGATTTTATTTAGTTTAGTCCCAAATAGGAATAATAATAACAACAGTAGTTACTACTCTAGAGATGAACCCCCTTCATTCAGCACCTTAGTGTACCCCCCTTTACTGTGACGAGCTATTTTAAGATCTCTCCCGATTAGGAAGGGCATTCTCAGACATCTGTGCAATCCATGGCTTCCCTTGCCCACTACGTAGTCCGACTAACTTTTAACAACTTGATTTGAAATGATCACATAGCAGTGGCACCTTGGCAGACTTGTCAAACCAGAACTATTTAACTTTATGGGAAAAGGAGTGACCATTATTTATTTTATAATTAATAACCTTTTATTTTCGGCTTAGTATTATATATTCAAAACTGCTAAAGCCACATTATGTAGATGACATAAGGTCTATGCAAAACAAACAGTAGTGACTTGCTGATACAGGGATTTAAACCACGTGTACAACGCGATGAAGCAATCCAATCATACAGATCACACAAGCCATCAACAAAATCTAACCGAGCAAACACACACACATATACATACAATAAATCTATCTATCTATCTGATATAGATATATATAGGTTTACAGTATCTGATCAAATCATGCGACTACGCGATTGCATCAGATCCCAAATAGACATGTATTTGTTTAACAGCTGTCAGGGGGGAAAAAGACAACAGCTAAAAACAAAACGGAAGACAATAAAGCTAGTTTAGGTTGAAAAACAGATGGTCAACAGATTTTTGCCAAGTTACAATCCATTACACTTGCATCGCCTACTTTGAAAAGTAAAAAGCGTGTAAAACAGAAGGTTATATGTAATATGTAATATGCGTGGGTAAAGTCATATTTAGTCTTTTGGAGGCTGATGGGTCTGAAAATACACTTTGGTATATTGTCAATCCCATTAGTGGCTTGCCAGTCATTAAGGCTTGTATCGATCGATAAGTGCATCAAGACTTAACGTTTTTATTTCTACAAACATTAAAAGTAAATCTGATAAATGTCATTTTAAAGTTTCATCGATCGCGTTCATGCCCTCATCCACCCTGTAACGTTAACCACTGCAGTCCACAAGCTAACGTTAGTTCAAGAACACACAAATTCATCCATTTAGGAACGTCTATATATGTAACGTTAATGTGAAATATTGAATTGACAGCTTTAGATGTCAAAAACTTAACCGTTTAATGGGGCGTTTTAATAAGGCGAAATATCCCAGTCTGGCTATCGCTGGACATTTAACTTTCTGACTTCCAACTCCTACCAACTTTAAATCAGTCCCACGCACTGCTAGAGAAGTGTACGACCTGTCATATACTGCCGTAAATAATGCCGACAGGATCACAGAAGTCATACAGCCGACGGGAGTAAATATGCAAGTTAGTTGGCACGAGTTTTAATCCGTGCGGCCTATGCTTACAGTTTCCAGCCACATCGCATTCCACTACAGCTGCCTACGGATAGCTGATAGCATCATCAGCGGTAGGCCGGTCAAATCGAGCCCGGTGCTTCCAGGCCTAACAACCATGCGGGCTACAATTGCGTCGGTCCGCTAAGTTGGGGCGGGTCTATGTAACTGAGAATTAGCGTAGGAATAGATACGTTTTATTTTAGAGTAAAACCGTGTACGCCGGGCCCGCTGTCTTACCTCTGCTTTTACTGACAGCGCTGAGTTTGTGTGCGAGTGGCGTCTCTCGTTTCGTATCCACAAGATGGCTGAATGTAGGTCACATGACAAACACGTATGCTGAAAATTGCCCGGATGACAGTGAGCGTGCTGACAGCAGCACTTTCCTAGCGCGCACGCGTTAGATTTCCAAGTTTTATGGGGACTTTTCCTTGACCAGAATCAGAATTCGCCCACTAAATCCTCATGACTATTCCCTACCGTAGTCAACTAATACTGTTCACTTGAAGCAGTGAATGAAAATAAGCAAATTCGGACAGCCGTTGAGCGTTCGGGTGTAGGGTACACTTGTTATTGCGGTGCAATGTGGAATAGGAGTGCACTCAATAATGGTTTCGGACACCACTACAAATGTTTGTCCCCTCAAATAACGCCCTATTTGAGGGTATAGGGGCGATTTCGGTTTATAATTTTATAATCTACCGGCCTACATTATTTTCTATACAAACGTAGCTATCCACTGTCCCCTAACCCATAGCCTACCTATCACAGAAACTTTCTGCATTTTTACTTTTTTTTTTTTAAATCACTGGATGATTTAGAATATGTTTTTCCTTATTATGGGGACCAAAATAAAAAAAAGTCCCACATGGTCAGGTCAAAAACAGGGCAAAATAATTAAGATAAAACTATGCTTATTTGGTCTTTTAATGGTCTTGACTCAACTAACTTAATAATAATTCACTTGTTAACAATAACAATTTCAGGAAATTAGCAAGAATTGCACAGATATGTTGATAAAAGTCCAGAATAGCCTGTTTTACTGCAGGCCTAAGCCATGTGATGTGGGTAAATTTGCAAAGAGCTTTTTACAGGAAGTGTCGTTCCACTCAATGTTAATGGCTTCAAACTTGAAAAATGTCTCCCAGTTCGTTTGAGTTTAATATGAGACCAAAATAGGGTTCAAATGGACTCTGACCAGGTCAAAACATGAGCCTGATGCACTTGTTCTCAAGACATTTCTTGTTTGTCAATGCAATCTGGGCAGAAGCATTGTCTTGTTGAAAAGCAATATCTGATCATTCCTCTTTAGATAACAACTTTTCATTTGTGGTAAGTAAGACACCAAAACATAAAAATTACATTTAAGTTCCACTAGCAATTTTAGGCCCTAAAGAATGAGGTTGGGCCCCCATCCCATTAATAAAATTGATTTCTTAGGGCCCCAAAAGTGCATGGGCTCTTAGAATCGTCCTAACTTTCACCCCTGCCAGCAGCTGAAAATATACCAAGCTTCACTGTGGTATGCATTTATTATTATATTTCTAAACAGATTTTCAAGACAACGCTCTGGAGCATTACCACACAACTCGTGTATCATTGTGATTAATCACTCCACACACAACTTCCCACAAAACCTTCTGTCTTTGATGTTTTTCTGAGAAGTGGCTTTCTAAGTAGCACATTTGCTTAAATTTAGCTGACCAATAATTAGTGATAAGACCATATGTTATATGTGTATAGCCGATATAGGTTTATTTTTTTATTTTGCATACATAAATGTTTACCACATCATTTATAACTAGGTACTTCCTTGAGTTGTGTTCTTAAATAAATGCAACTTACAAAGCAAATCAACAGTATTTTCTTTGATCAGTGTAATCAAACACAGAAAACAAATATTTTATTTGTATGCTTATAATATGCATTTAACACTCTTTTTGTCTGCAAATCAAGAAAACAGCTTTATATTAAACCTTGATTGATTATTTAATCAGTGAACATCATAATCCTCTCTCTTCTTCTGGAAACATATCACCCTAACCCTTATATGCTCTTTATCTCATCTTTATCTAAAACCAGCACAAACAGACAAATGTGTTGTCTGTCAGGCAACAAAATTTTGAGAAACGGCACATTTAATATTGTACTTTAAAGTAGGTATCTATACTCCATGTTATGTACTGCTCCCAAAACAGTCCAAACACATTTCCTGATTGTAATTCCTCTTGCCTGATAATTAATTTACATATGTTTTTCAATCTGTTTGTGTCCTTCAGTGAACATATTTCAACACATTATTTGTAAATAATTTTACGTCAGTCATGTTGTGTGTGATTCATTTGAGACACTAATAAAAATCATTATTTCTAATCAGTTTTCACATTCATTTTAAATCTTGTTGTGCGATATGCATTTTAAAAGAATGGTTTTGCATGAGCTCACCAAAGCCGCATGCATTATACTTGTAAATTAAAATGCTGTTTAAGATGAAGTGTAGTATGTATAGCATTACACCACAGGGCATTTTAACTTCCCAAACATCTAATTATACTGACTAAGAGAAAATGTATAGCCATAGTTACAGGCTAACAGGAAGATATCAGAAAGTACCATAGCTGTTTCTGTTAGCAAGGATGTGGTCACGGGCATAAACTCTGAAAACAGAAGTGCTCATTTCATTTAGGGGAAAGTATCATCCTGGTAAGACACTCCATATTTAATTCAGCGATTCTTATTTTGTGTGTGTGTTCAGGTCATAACCTGTTCATGAACTCAGTATTAGGCATTGTTTCAGTAAATGTATTCTTCTATTCCAGCAAGTTTAAAGGAACTTACAGGTTCATTGTAACAGTGTGTGTAAAAATATGATTAGCTACAGCTGTAAGATAAATTGTTAACATAACTATTATTATTTTTTTTGCCAGTTATTCATTACTGTACAGGTGGTACAAACCTAACCCTCACTTCCTGCAAGGGACTGTTAGTAAAGGTGATTTTGTGCGCCAGACACAATTTCGTGAGAGATGCAGCCCACATGCCTAAAAAGGGGAAAGACTGTGGTTTATTGACATGCATCTCAAGACTTAGATACAGAAGCATATGAAATGTCAAAAAACAATTGACATGCATGAGAGGGAAGCTTAAAAATTATATGGCTGCATTTCATAGATAATGAAGGAAGAAAAAAAGACATCCGTCAGTTTGTCCTGCTTAGGTCACGTTCAACGGATTTTGTTCTTGTGGTTTATTGCCTTGAGAAAATATCGGTGATCTTTGTCAGCAGAGGTGCGTATCATACAAGTACATGCACTTGTATGGGTGTTGTGAGATTAATGCAGGTTTTGTGTGTGCTGGTGTTTGCCAGCATGTGTCCAAAATTGGGGGTATTTTGTAATTTCATTGTTACACATTCACCATTTCCTTTCCAATTTTTTCTAACGGTCATATTTTGTTTCTTAACATAGATTTTCTTCATGAACCACGGAAAACTACCCCCAGTTTCACTCTGGAAGAAATGATTCTTTGAAGTCGACAGCTAAGGTAAGAAAATACTAAAGAGCAGCAAAAATGATACGCAGATAAACAGTTGAATGAATTGCACAACACTGTCACTCATAATGACATTTGCTCATGTGTTTCTGTCTGCTGAAGAAAATGTGCATACATTCGTATTATATAAATTTGTCAATCAACCAATGTAGACTGTGATAAAAGTTAATATTAATATTATGAGTTTTAATGCAGGAGTACATGATTGCAGCAAGTTATATGCATTAATCTTGCTAATATTTGAGCAGTATATGAAACAAGTGTCCATGAGAGTCAGATCACAATTTGTACTTGCAAGAAATTTTCAAATTTGCCTCATGCGCCAGCTGGTATGATCAGAAATAATTTTTACAAATAAAATTAAGGTGTTTATCATATAGAGTAGCCTAAATAAATCAAGTTCTTTAAAAAAATGAGTGGAAACTAAGCACCCTGTAAAATATTTGATGTGTCCAAAATATGAAACATCATTATAAGAAATAAGGTACTTTCTAAATTTCAACAAAAATGTTTTGATTACAAAAAGGACACTTTTTAATATATATATTTAACTAGTATTGAGAAAATGTGCAGTTCTGTGTTTAAAAGTTTGAGCAAGGCAGGTTTAAAAATACATTTTGCATTCACAACCTTTCAGGGACTATGTGTAGGAATTTCTCCCATCTAGCGGTGAAATCCAGCGCCTTGTTTCTAAATTCATCTACGTTAACTTAGCCATTATGTACCTAAAAACTATGACATGTGTATTCTAATAGCACTTCGTCGAGTGTTCATTCGTGTGAACAGGTTTGTTATTTCAAACAAACAGCAACTTGACACAACGAACAAACTAATATGAATAACTGACTGTGAAAAACATGAACTATTGTAATGAGTAGTTATGCCTTATTTATTCGTTATATTTTCTGATGTGCGTGCATTGTTAGATATATCATCAACTTTTAACTACAAATATCCATCTGTCTATATAATATATAATGAAAAAAAGCTTGTAATTAAGAGTGTAACATTGACTTAGCTGTCGAGAAGCGTCTCTTTAAGCTATCCCGACATTAACTCGTGTTTTTTGTCATCTTCGGTCATGTTTCCTCTAACGATCTATTTTGGACTTTTCTGGCGACGAGAATTTGCAATGCAACTTTTAAACTTGCCTGGCCGTGAACGTCACGGTGACTCTGAACGCAAACGCGTTGGCCTAGTACTTCATGTCCCTCTCTGCTATTATAGTTTTTCAAGATGGCGGAACTACATGGAAGCCTCCGTGGACTTACCCGTCCCATGTATATAAAGATAATAAATTCTTTGTTTACGAGGATAAGTCGGTTAATCGGTAGAGGTATTTGTACACCATTGAGGACATATTTAAGGATAAAAATATTGTTTTTAAATAAATAAAAAATACATTAATAAGAACACATTGTCCCTGTAGCCCTATATACGACCCAATCCACTTTTACTTATTAAAAAAAGGTTCCCTTCATCTCAGTGGAATAAGATTTTGTGATTATCTATCTATACACATTACACACAAAACAACTGGGCTTGATTCGATTGTTCTGAAGGTACGTAAAAAAACATTTACACTTTTGGTCTTCGGGTTCATTGAAATGAATGGGAAAAGTGAAAAAAACTAAATATATTTTCTTCATGTGTCAAAAAAAAAAAATCTGGCATAAATCTGAAAATTTTTGCACAGAAATTGAGGCCTAGTACTAGAGCATAATTGCAATGTATCATAAAAAAATAATATTTCAATGCAAGCTAATGGTGTAGTTGAGGAATTGTGTGGTATATGGATACAAAAGTACGTTATATCTCCAAAAACAGCATTAATGAATAGATGAGAAGTTAAAAAATATATATATATATATATATATATATATATATATATATATATATATATATATATTATTTGTATGATTAAAAATGTATATATTTTTTGTACAATTACTCAATCAGTTGTTGGGACCCCAAACCCAGAAGTTTAAACAGGAAACAAAGCCCATTTGAAGGTTAACTATTCTAAAAATAAATACATAAACAAATCAGAGTAAACATTTGCATCGACAAGTGAAAAAAGAAAGCATGACTAATGATTTATACATTTCAGCTGTGAAAGTTCACAAATACGTATGTGTTATTTTTCGTAGTTTCACTATGAAGAACTGCTCAACTGAAGACGTGGACACTTTGACGCAGAAGTTGGATTTGGTGATTTACGTGCCGGTCTTGGTGTTCGGCTTGGGGTTGAACATCGCGGCATTGGTGGTGTTCTGTCGGCTGCTCAGATGGACGGAGTCCTCGATCTACATGACCAACCTGGCCCTGATGGACCTGCTGTTGCTGCTGCAGCTGCCCTTCAAAATGCACGCGGCACACCACAAGTGGGAAGAAGACAAGATGTTCCTTTGCTCTTTCCTGGAAAGCCTTTACTTCGTGGCTATGTACGGCAGCATCTACACAATTGCATGCATTGCCATAAGACCGATACATCGCCATAAACCACCCGTTTCAAGCCAAGCAGGTGCGTTCGAGAAAAAACGCCTTGATTGTTTGCGTTTTGATCTGGGTGTTTGTTATGGGAGCGACCTTCACCCATCTACACCTTCCGGGATAAAAATAAGGGCAATTTCACTTGTTTCCACGGGTTCTCTGAAAACGGTTGGAGCACAGTAATAATTGTGTGCCTGGAGGTCTTTGGTTTCCTGTTGCCTGCTTCTATCCTGGTGGTTTGTTCCATTCAAAGCATCCGTACTCTCAAAGCCTCAAAAAGCGGCAACCCCAAAAGGCAAGGTGGTGTGAGGATCATCTACAGCAGCATGGCAGCCTTCCTAGTGCCCTTCACCCCATGCCACATAGCCATATTCCTGCAGTATCTGGTCCGTAATAAATACATTGTAGACTGCAAACATCAAAAGAACATCGCCCTCTTCATTCAGGTGTTCGATGAACATTGCAAATGTGACTTGCTGCTTGGACGCGCTGTGTTACTATTTCATTCACGAAGGAAGTCCGAATGCCACCAAGGACACGCTAAGACTGTCCATCAGCAGAGCGAGAACCACCAGCACCTCAGATGTTTGAGAAGTCAAATTCAGTTTATTGGTGTTTCAGAATGTGTGTTGAGGGCTTTCCAGCGGGACTGATTTAAATGCTCTTTGAGGTTTAATTCATTCATGGACGTAAACTGATTACTCATCTCATTCCAGCTAAAAAGACCAGTAAATTAGTCCTTGAAACCCCGCCCCCCAAAACCATGGCAACAAACCCACACACAGAACGATTGCCGAGATCATTTTCTGATTGCATTTCCGCTCCCCTGACCCCTTTTTGCTGTTTTTGAGTCTCAGGGCTGTGATTGTGTTTGTAGATTTTCCGTGTGGTATTCAAATGCTTACTGCATTAAATATAGTGCTAAATATATTTTTATAGTGCTAAAAATATAGTGCCAAACTACTGTGGTGTAGTTTGTGTATACGGTTAGCTTTGCACTTCTGTCAAGTGTGTTTAGGCTTCAAAATTCATACAAGTTGTGTTTATTTGTGAAGATAATCTTGATGAACAAAACATGTAAGAATCATAAACCTTTGTTAGCTTATTTCCGGCAATAATCCAAAAGACTATAAATTTTAAGTTGATTGAACTGGAAAAAGTGAGTTAATGCAATGAAGGAGATTGATTTAAACATCAGAAACTCAAAATAATAAGTTATATGAACTAAGTAAATTATTTAAGTTGATTTGACTAAAGAAAAAATGTGATAACAAATCTTGAAAATATTTTTTTTACAGTGAAGGGCGATGCTAACTTTCAGGTTGGCATACACAAAATGATGTAATCACTGCAGTGCTCCAATTAATTTTATTTTAATTCTGAATGAAATTGTTTGTCTAAATGCGAAGTGGTCGGGATTTTCACCATAGATTCTGTATTTGTCTGTTATCTGACGGCTCACTGTCAACATGAAAAACTTGAGGTGATCCTGCTCACACGCGATGGTCGGTTGGAAACCTTCACAATGACTCATAAATGTTTCTGATGTAAAACTCGCAATGGCATTACACATTTCCTAATTATCTCTTTTGTTCTGTAATCCGCCTCCTAAATCAGAAGATTAAAATATATGTGTAGACTTATCTCACAAGAATTAACAAGAATTTCATTAGTGTCGATGTTAGTGTAAAACAGGTTCCCATTGGGCAAGAGTTTTGTTATTCATATCCACTAGTTGTGGGTATTTGTGTGGGTACAGAGCAATATGTCACTAGTTTCACCTAGTCAGATGGTGAGTGTCTTATATCATATCTCATCATATCTATAATTCAGATGTTGAAGTGTGGCAAGAAGCAAGGTGAAAACATACTGTCACGCATCCGTATGCCAGGTTTACTCCATTTGCAGAGCTTTTTGTTGTTGTTAAGTGTTTTATTTAGGTGCCTATAGTATTTGAGTTATTGTTCTTTCGAAATTTGCATTAAAAAGGACCAAAAACTTGGATGTACAATGTATATATATATTTTTTTAGAAATGGAAATATGCATTTTCTGGTCTAAAATAAACTCACTATATAGAGCTTTGACAGCATGTGCCCTAACACGATGCTAATGTCTCCTTCACTTCCTTGTTGCAAAACAATTCAAGCACATACACTGCAAATAGATTTATTTTTGTCATATATCACTTTTTGCATTATTTATAAATGATAATGTCCCATTGGAGGTTAAAATGTTTGTGATTTTAACATAAGAAAAGTATGTTTAAATGTTTTTGCCACTTGCTTGAGCGTAGCCTAGCTTAATATTGGATAGGCTAGCATTGAAGTAAGCATTTAATAATTTGTTAATAGTGCGTTTGAATGTGAATGTGTCAGCGAATGATTCTACAAACTGTACTGTGTACAAAAAGAATCACATTGACGAACAAACGTTTGAATTCGAAATTAAAACAATGAATAAATGTTGTGTTTGTGGCATACAGCCGCAATCAGTTGATCACTGCAAACACGTCGATGAAAGCACAATGAGCTTCTGCACCGCGTACTACAATAAGCACTTCAAACGGAGTATGTTAAGCAAAAGTCAGATAGAAGTACATGATAAACGGTTATGAACACATGCACAAACATGTTACTCTTTCAGGCTAATCAGAATAAAACAATCTGCATATGCATAGAGTAAGATATAGGGAAAAAAATGTCTGACTGTGTTGCTCATACTATAGGCTCGGTACATCGTTGACCTCATGCTCTTTAATCTATTTTACTCCTCGGCTTGCCTTCTATTCTGGGACAAAAAGTAGAATGAGAAGCTTTAAAGGGACATTTCTTGGACAGTTGTTGAAGATTTATGTTAATTATAGTGCTATATTTTAATAAAATTGTGCTAAATCTTTCAATTATTCTCATCATTCTTTGCATGTGTTTGTAGGCTGTGCTAGTTCCTCATTTTTTATTGAACATTTTGTTCCTTCTATGACCAGCAGATGGTGCCATTATAACATTATAAGGCAGGCCATTACTGATCTGTACAGTGGCATATTGCATTCACTTGAAGAAAAAAAATCTACTCTGTTTTTCTGAATTAACGAGTTAATTTTTCATGAGAAATATTTTGTTTGCTCTGTTTTTCTGAATTAACGAGTTAATTTTTCATGAGAATTTTTTCTCTGTTTTTCTGAATTAACGAGTTAATTTTTCATGAGAAAAAAGTTTTTGCTCTGTTTTTCTGAATTAACGACTTAATTTTTCATGAGAAAAAAAGTTTTTGCTCTGTTTTTCTGAATTAACAACTTAATTTTTCATGAGAAAAAAGTTTTTGCTCTGTTTTTCTGAATTAACGACTTAATTTTTCATAAGAAAAAAGTTTTTGCTCTGTTTTTCTGAATTAACAGACTTAATTTTTCATAAGAACAATTTTTCATTCAGAAAAACAGAGCAAAAAAAATTTCATGAAAAATTAACTCATTAATTCAGAAAAACAGAGCAAAAATTTTTTTCTCATGAAAAATTAACTTGATTAATTCAGAAAAACAGAGCAAAAAACTTTTTTTTCTCATGAAAAATTAACTCATTAATTCAGAAAAACAGAGCAAAAAAAATTTTCTCATGAAAAATTAACTCGATTAATTCAGAAAAACAGCAAAAAAAATTTCTCATGAAAAATTAACTCGTAATTCAGAAAAACAGAGTAGATTTTTTTTCTTCAAGTGAATGCAATACGCCACCAGTAGATCTGAACCCCCTTAAAAACAAAACAAATATAGTTATTTAGAAAGCACAGGTAAAGTAATGGTCAATGTAAAAAATATTATGTTTTTTATGTAAAAATATTATTTGAAAAATATTCATATAACCGCTCGTTTTAGTGTCTTGGGTCATCTATGTGTACTTACGTTTGCGAGTCATTAAATCATGTTTAATTTGGATTTCTCTGTGCATGCTCTTTGAGGTGCTGACCATTGACAGACATGAACGGTGACGTAAAAATATCAAAATTGAAACTACTGCGGAAACAAAGACACCTACATATTGGATGCCCTTAAGGTAAGCTAAAACATACCAAAAATTTATTTCAAAGTGAACTATCCCTCATAAGAGTACTGTCCAACAATCAGTTAGCCAAGAGCCCCCAATAGAGAAAAACAGACAAAAATATTACACGTAATGCGACTGCAATTTCTCTGTGCATGCTCTTTGAGGTGCTGACCATTGACAGACATGACCAATGACGTAAAAATATCAAAATTGAAACTACTGCGGAAACAAAGACACCTACATATTGGATGCCCTTAAGGTAAGCTAAAACATACCAAAAATTAATTTCAAAGTGAACTATCCCTATAAGACTAGTCTGTCCAACAATCAGTTAGCCAAAGCCCCAATGAGAAAACAGACAAAAATATTGCACGTAATGCGACTGCAATTACTTTACTATCGCTGTTATATTTCATTATGCAGGCTTGGGAGGGTTAATTAAAAAATGTATTTCGATACAGTTACTAATTACTTCATAAAAAAGTATTCAGTAACGTAATCCAAGTACCAGAATATGAAAGTAATGTAACTGATTACTTTTGGATTACTTCAAGGACAGATATTATATAAAAAAAACTTTTACTTATTAAGAATTTCACATCCCTTAAATATATTTTATTTAAAGGGCTATAGAGACATCTAGTGGCTACAGTATGGTTTTTCAGATTATTATGTAGGCTACAAGGAAATACTAAAAACACAACATTTAAAAATACACAATCTACATATTAGTTTATTTTAAAATAGGAAATAAACCGTTGACTGAATGCCGTGATCTTTCTTAATTTGCCAGACTGAACTTGGGCCGTTGGCAGTAGGTGTTCCCTTACGTTAGCAGCAGTGAACATCTCCTTAAGTGAGACTGAGAACAAAGAGATTATGAAAGGACATTTTAGGTACTACAAAAGATACTCTCTTAATTTCTACAGATTCCAGCATCGCTAGAAAACTTTCTACTGCGATCATACAAACCACTGAATTTTAAAGCAGTAATAAACGCTACATAAGCTAACAACAAGGCACAGTTTGCACTGTAAAACCATGTTGTTTGAATTTTCCTCTTTAAAAACAAAATAGCAGCGGAATTTCAAAGAAATTAAAGCATTTTTACCTGTGGGCATCATCGTTTCTAGCAGCAGTGATTGAATCGGTGTCTGAGGAGATTGTTGTCGAGAGCTGTTATTTTACGCAGTCACCAGCGGGTGGATCACATGACTCAGTGTCGAGAGCATAGACAGTAAGGTCACGAGTCATTAATATAGTGTTATTATGCCAAAATACAGATTTACTTAGTTTTAAATGACACCATTGTAATCCTGAAAGTATCCCCCTCTTTTTCAAAAAGTAACTATAATCTGATTACTACGTTTTTTGATGTAACTGTAACGAATTACAGATATTGGATTTTTGTATCCTGATTACATAACGCCGTTACATGTATTCCGTTACTCCCCAACCCTGTCATTATGTTATCTCTTTTTTACTCTTAATAGTCTGTTTATAGTATCTTTAACCAGGACTATTGTTAGAATCACGACTGAAATCAAAAACAGCTTTCAATCTTCTTCACTCTCTCGGCCCCTCAGCTAAAATGAAATAATACTTTTAAATACGAAACCGCCAATAGGTGGCGCCAGATCACTAGTAGTTCACCAAAACTAAAAAAATAGTCATCATTTACCCTCAAGTTGTTTCAAACCTGTACGAATCTTTCTTTTGCTGAACACAAAAGATTATATTTTGAGGAATGTTGGTAACAAAACAGTTAATGGGCCCTATTGACTTCCATAGTATTTTCCCCATACTGGAAGTCAATGGAAGTCAGTTAGTTATCCACATTCTTCAAAATATCAAATTAAAATTTTGGGGTGAACTATCCCTATATAATGAGAGACTCATTCATCATATAAAGCGCGCGTGTCTCTTCAGAAAATTTGGACTAAACTCTTAAATTTATATGGTTTAGCGTCAAGTGTAGCCTATGTGTGGACTGTCAACGGAGGGACAGAAAGCTCTTAGATTTGATCAAAAAGATCTTAATTTGAATGTAAGTCTTTCGGTTTTGGAACAACACAGAGGGAAGGCCTAAATGACAGAACTTTTTGGGTGAACTTTATCCTACGCAGCAAAAAGTGAGGAGGGGCGGATCGAAGTGGGGAAGGTGGCATCTGAAAGTTGTGGTTGGTGGTCATTGTGTGTTGTGTTTTGTTATTAATGTTACGGTTTCCCACATTTTAATGTTTTGCAGTGTTATTATACTGTTTGCACTGAGCCTCTTTCACCCACACATCACTTTCCAAAAGCTCTCGCTTGCGTTGCTTAATTGACCTTTACATGATTGTATTGTGGTTAGGCAAGTCAGTTTGTTTTTCTCTGCTCTGAAAGCAAATGTATTGTGAGACTTTATATATAGTATGTATGTGTATATATATATATATATATATATATATATATATATGTATATATATATATATATATATATATATATATATATATAGCCTATGAATTCATCCATTATTTGTGCATACAATTTGATCATGTATTCAATACATGATCAAAATTGTATGCACAATAATGGATGAATTCATAATACATTCATATTGTATGTTCTGTACATGGCATTACAGCTAAACAACATACAAAAACACTGAATGAAATAGTTCACATGGGAACCATGCTGACTTAACCAAGCGTTGTTTTGTTGCTATCAGTTTACTGTGTGTGATTAACTATTCGACTGTTATCTGCAACACAATCACTGCTGTTGACGTGCAGAGATGTTTAATGTGTGCTTGAAAGGGGTAGTTTTTGAATGATCTAAAACTTGCATACATGCTGAATGTTAATCTCAGTTTCTAAAAAGTTTCATTTGTTCTATTTCAGTCCAAAATCTGTGGTAAACAAGAGCATCCTTTAAAGTTTGCATCATACACAATCTAATTTCAACAGTTTGCATCTGACCACACGTCAGAAGATCTTTAACACCCCCATAGCCTCCCCACCCCAAAGTGTTTCTTCAATTTTTTTTTGCATGTAAATGCAATTCGCATGTTGACACCTCCCACAGTTTCCTGTTGCTACCAAGTGGAACTAAAAAAAAAAAAAAAGGTACCACACAGAGAAAAATCGTTACAGAGTCGTTGCACGTTTCGGCACAGCACTTCTCTTAAATCTGCTCATCTCTTTGGAAAATGCCACCAAACTTCACGTGTGATACATCACATTTTAGATATCCACTTTTCACTTCCACCTACAGCATTGTGCTGCTGTTTGGTTTTCCTCTGAACTCGGTGTCTCTCTGGATACTGCTATGTCGAATCGAGCTTGAAGAAATCCGTTCCAGTGATCTACATGGCCAACCTGGCCTTATCGAGACCTTCTTTTCACGCTCTCCCTGCCCTTTCGGATCATCTACTTTGCCACAGGGCGATGGAGGCTGGGAAACACTCTATGCATGATTCCAGGCACCCTCTTTGCCATCAACCTCTATTCAAGCTCCTTGTTCATTACGCTGATCAGTGTGGACCGGATGCTGGCCGTGGTGTATCCCATAAGATCTCGGCTGTACCGGACGGCACCAGTGGCATGGGCGCTGAGTGTGAGCCGTATGGGTGCTCATCGGTATATTGGCAGTGCCAACTGCCATTAACCACCCCGAAAATAAGGACGAAGACTGTAACGTTACACGCTGTTTTGAAAAATACACAACTGCCGAATGGGAAAAAGGCTTCATCATCCTCTGCTGTACCACTGTGCTCGGTATTTTTGTACCTTTCTGCATCATTCTGAGCTGTACGGTGGCAGTCGTGAGGCAGCTGAGAGGCTACAGCATGAGTTCCTGCGTGCAACACCGAGCTGAGCAAAAGCAAGATTGTGAATCTCTTTCTATCCAACTTGCTCATCTATGCTATTTGTTTTATCCCCTTTCACATTGCTTTCATCCTCTTAGGCCTGAGCAGAACTGGAATCTTGCATGAAGAGAAATCTGAAAATTTTTACTTAGACGTGCAAACTGTCACCATGTGTATGGCCAGCACTAACAGCTGTCTGGACCCCTTGATCTACTACTTCAGCTCCAAGAGAATACAAGGTAGGAGCAGATGCGATTCTTCGTCCCAGAAGCATCGGCCTCGGACTGATCCAGAGCATGAGTTGGACAGGACAGTGAAGTAAACAAGAGGAAATGATTATGCAAAAAGGCCAAGCCTAAAACCAAAAGCTGACTCACACAAGAGCATGTTGCACATCTCCGCTCATGCACTCGAAAAAATGCTGGGTTGTTTTAACCCAATTTTGGGTCAAATATGGACAAACTCAAACATTGGGTTAAAATGCAATTAAAAAATGTAACCAAATGACTGGGTTTGTCCATATTGGACCCAAAATTGTGTTAAAACAACCCAGCATTTTTAAAGTGTGTGCATCGCCTGAAATCTTGCATATCTGATTCGCTCACTTGGCCGCCTTAAAGCTTGGTGGGTTAAAAGTGGTTCTCTTACAGGAGTCAGTATCTGCCAATGTGACATACTTTATTGTGTTTTTGGAAAACGTGCATTGTTGCACATGTAGCAAATCATCAACAAAGCTGTATAATAGCTTATCACTGCATTCTAAACAATGCTGGGACCCAAATTTGGGTCAAATATGGACAAACCCAAATGTTGGGTTAAAATGTAATTTAAATTCAAATTTCACTTTCAACTGTACGTTTTTAAAAATACATTTTAAACCCAACATTTGGGTTTGTCCTTGTTTGACCCAAATTTGGGTTGAAACAACCCAGCATTGTTTAGTGTGAGAGCTAAAGGTTTGCTGTGGTTCCCTTTTTCACTGCTTTTTATGTTCTACCAGCATTATCATTTGAGACTTTTCAGTTTGTCTTTGTAATTGTCATTGTATATTGTAACCGAGTTCCTATTTAAACAAGACCGCTTTGAGGTTTGTGTAGACGCATGTATATACTTTTACTTTTGTGTCATGCATTATGTTAGCAGAAATAAACCGAACATACTTCTGCAAGTTTAATCAATGACTTTTATATCTTTTCCGATGATGATCCCATCACTATAATGGTTCATTACTTGTACCTGACTTCATCTGAGAAGTTGGAGTGTGAGTGAAGCTGGCAAAGGGGAAATGAAAGTTGAATTTTTGAGTCAACAACGGGGCTGAACTCCACACCCTCTTCTGTTGTTTCACATGAGATCTGTACTTCTGTGGTTTGTTGGGCAAGTGCAAAAGGTCTCTTGCATGCAATCACTTAGAGAGGCCGTAATGATCAACAGAGCGCGAATATGTTTTTCAGCAGTTTATTGATGGATTTTACAAGCGATTATTATTTACAAAGCGAGAGCAGCAGAATAGAGTGCATCAAATCAAATGCCTCATTTATCCCAGACAAAACTTGCTACACCAGTGTGTGGAAGAGGAACAAACACATATAAATGATACAATTAGAAAAAGTGCAAGCAACATGAAATGAGTCCAACTCAGACGAGGTCTAAGGATCTACCATTTTTCATGGGCAAATCGTACACTAAAAAAAGGAAAAGGAATAGATTTTTGCACATCTGTGCCTAAGAAGAGTCACCTGAAATTCAAAACAGCCCATTTTGATCAGTGTGAACATTGATCTGCGTTAAGAGATAACAAAACACTTCAAACCAACATCCGGTGGCTAGTTTTTCACATTTTTCTACAAACTTTATTCACACGTATTAAAGAGCAATACAGAATATTTAAACATGATAAACCGCTCAGTGAAATCAACAAGAAATGGATGACAAGTTAGGAAATCCAAGAAAAGAAAACTTATATTGCTTAGATCACGTTCAAAAACCCACGCTATGACTTAAATAACGGGCTTCAAGTCATACATTTCTAAAATAATGAGGTATACATCTTTTGGCATTGAAGACGATTTTCTAATGCTGGATTTCTCCTATAACACAGGAGGAAATGAAAGACAGGTCTGGACAGATGAAAACAAACCACAGGAACTGCCGTCGGTCTACATAAACCGAGAACTTTACAGGTTTAAAAAAGAGAAAAGACGCAAATGTCACGCCAACGCCAACGACTAACCTCACAGTTGTTTTGGAGGAAACTTCCACAGTGAAAAGAAAAGCATAAAAACGAATAACCTGAGAGTGAAATAAAACTACAGACAATATGCAAATCAAAACTTCATACTATAATTTAGACAAAGACAAAACAACACGTACCAAAGATGGCAGTATGTAACATTATGTACAGGTTTATCATGCTGATAAAGTGCTGTTAAGCTGGACAGATGGGGAAGTGTTGCTTTTGGGTTTTGCTCAGTAGAGTTGAGGAGAAAGAAGAAAAACTAGAGAAGGAGTCGAATCGCAAATCATCGTCTCCACCACAAACGTGTTCTCGAAGTGCCGGATGCTGTGGCAGTTTCTGGTCTCTCTCTTATCGACGTCTGGAGGAAGAAGCAGATTCAAGTTGACGCTATTTTACAGGACATGCTGTGTAAGTGTTGGATCAACATCATAGTTTAGGATGGGTTTCTGTGCTGCCCAGTTTGGAAAGTATGTTACACTAAAGTTTGGGTCTTTTAAAACGTTTTTTTTTTTTTGTAAGAAGTCTCTTATGCTCATAAAGGCTGCATCATTTGGTCAAAAACACAGAGAACATGGATCCATCATGCCTTGTTACCACTGTGCAGGCTGGTGGTGGTGGTGTAATGGTGTGGGGGATGTTTTCTTGGCACACTTTAGGCCCCTTAGTGCCAATTGGGCATCGTTTAAATGCCCCGGCCTACCTGGGCATTGTTCCATGTCCATCCCTTTATGGCCACCATGTAATTATAATAATAATTATTACGAAACATTACTACAATTTAAAATAACTGCTTTCTTTTGAAGTTATTTTAGAGCAGAGCTAAATTTTCAGGATCATTTACTCCAAACTTCAGCAGGGCTCGACATTAAAGGCCATTGCACACTGAGTACGAAAATTTTCGTGTTCGTCAGCCTAAAAATTCGTCACGCATAGAAACCTTGCACACCGAGTCCGATGCGTATTTATTAAACATTTGCGGGAAAAACACAAAAATACCAAATGGATTCGTCAAGCAGTGAGGATGATTTTGTTGCCCTCTCTCTTATTGAAAAGAGGAAGAAGAAAGAGAAAATATTACATCCATCCAATCCTGAAATTGCACCGAGAGGAAGGAGAGTTTCACCTCCTTATCAGAGGAGTTGCGAATTTATCCCTAGCGATTCAAAATTTACTTCAGAATGTCAGTGGGACAGTTTGATGCTTTGCTAGCGATTCTGGAGCCACATATTAAAAACAAGACCACCAATTTCCGTGAACCAATCGATTCTGAACGGAGATCTGGCAGTATGTCTAAGGTATGGACACAATCACACAAACACACACACACCCCGCGCACGGCCCGGTTGAAGCGCTGGGCAGACAAAACAACTAGGCTGTAATATATTGTGCCCAAATAATACATTAGTTATCGAATTGGCTGCTCAATCACATCTTATTCGATCCTAAATTTCAATCTGATTGAAAGGGGAGGTTTATTAATTTCATAATCCAATATAGAGAAGAGAACAAACACTTGATCGAACTGAAAACCGAAACTGAAAGCACGGCACATATGTGCAATGATTTGAGGACGAGTTTCCCCGGCCCTGAATTGTCAAAAGACCTCTCAAAATGCTGGCTCTGGATGCGAAAAACGCAGAAAATCGAACCCGATCCGATTAATTTTATAATGGACGAAAGTTTCGGAGGCGGTGTGCAAGCATGATTGACATAACGTGAGGTAGAATTTTTTTTTTTTACGTGCGAAAATTTCGAATGCGAATTTCGGACTCGGTGTGCAATGGCCTTAAGGCTTGTCCGCTTGTCCGGGACAAGTGGATTTTTTGTAGGACAAGTAGAAGAGAAAATTAGTTGTCCGACCGGACAAGTTAAATTTCAAACAAAATAAAATGCCATGTTACTTCTTGTTATGTGCCACTCGTTACGTCTATTTTACAGATTTAATTTTACCCATTTGAAACGAACACATTTTTCGCGCGGCCTGTGAATGTCCTGAATGTGACTCACAGAAAGACACGCGCCAGTATAATGCGCACGCAGAGGGCGCGCGCCAGAAGTTCTCTTTCGCGCTTGAACGAACATCAACAACACACACAATTAAGCCAAAATGTCATTTGTCGAGTATCTTCATAACATAAGAGCAGTCTTATGATGGACATAAAGAGTTGTGACTCGTGAGAGAATGAGGCGCGTGTGAGATCCGCGTCTCTGTCCACAGCAGCTGCTCTTAAAGGGCCAGCTACCAATAAAGCGTTCGGTCAGTAAAGTTAATGAAAGAACAAAGGGAACAGAGACAATTACTCACTGCTCTTGACTAAAGAACTTGCATAGCTTCAATAAGTAGTAGTGTATATATAATTTATAATTTATGCAGCGCAGACTGTTTGATAACTTTATTCAATTTCTGTATATGTCCTACCTGTTAGACAGTTGATTTTTATCCAGACATCAATGGCTTATTGATAGTGGTGCACGATATATCGGCCGCCGATATAACATCGGCCGATTTGGTAAATTTTTTATACATCGGTATCGTTTCCGATGTCAAAATAGGGCCGATGTGAACAGGTCGATGATCATTCCTGTGTATTTGACGTGCGTGTAGATTTGAGTGTGGGGGCTGGGATGTTTGTTTTTACACGAGCGTGTGCAAGTCCTTTAAAACGTCAAGCGCCTGAAGACTGGAACTGGCGCACTGTTTTCTGTCAGCCTAATGCGTATTTTTGTCCCGCCAAAGCCATATTTGACCGGTAAGTGATGTAGATTGACTGCTTCGCTTGTTTAACTGAGGGAACGAGAGAGAGTGAAAGCACCGGTCGCGCGTGCGTCTTCAAACGGTCTCTCTCTCCCTCACTCGCGCATGTTTATGAATTGAGTTGACTGAATATCTTTGAGAATACACGATGGTAAAAGGTTTTTTTTTCTGAACTACTGGTTGTGAATTGTGCTAAAATAGCATTGCCTTATCTTCTCTGAACAGCTTTCCACACATCAGATCAGATGACATAAACCACACTTTCAATAAACCAAAAAAAATCTACCTGGTGATGAAATGTTTTCTGTGTCGAGAACTATAAAAAATAGGTCAGAGACAAATCTTGTGCGATGTCCTAAACTGCCTGGATAATCACACAACATGTGCCGTGCTCCGTTAATGACACATCCGATTCGCGAACTAATGACTCATTTGAACCGATTCACTTTAATGAATGGTTAAAACAACTGATCTGTCCTTCACTGAACTCAAGAGACATAAATCGGAAACACTTTACAATAAGGTTCCATTTATTACATTTGTACATTTATTAACATTCTATTAATATTAGTTTAATTTAATATTATAATATATTAAATATTATATTTACTCCATGACAAAACCACCCCAGCCCAGTCATTCTAGAATGATTCATTCTTTCCAAATAGAGATATTCAAGTAATCTGGTGAAATTGTTTTTATCACAAATCACAATATATATCACAGAAAAATAAAATATCACAAAATGTAATTTTTTACCAATTTTGTGCAGCCCTAATCCTCGCTATGTGTTTTCTATACAGAGATATCGACATCGGTAAATATCGGTATCTGGCAATAACAGCAATTTTAATATCGATTATCGACATCGGCCACAAATTTTCACATCGGTGCATCACTAATTATTGATCATTATAGGTGTTATCAATCATTTAGTTGTTATTGCTAATTTCAGAATTATCACGAATCTGTGTGTGCATTTGGTTTAGAACCAAACAAGTTGACAATTTGTTTATTATATTGACAATCGCATATCACAACCGCAATATTGACCTCAATAATTGCAATATGACATTTTCCCCAAATTGTGCAGCCCTAGATAAAATTATAAATCTTTACCCAGACAAGTGACTTTTGTGTATGGACAAGTGAAACATAAATGTACTTGTCCGAAGCACAAGTGCCTCAAAAAGTTAATGTCAAGCCCTGCTTTGGTCTCATGGTTTCCATTACATATTTGCACAAAACTGTTTTTGGTCAAAAAAATAAAAGTGTGATATTTTCTAAATGTCAAATAGCGAAATCATGACGTTTCAATTAACTGTTGTTATGCGACTGAATTGTTATTTTCTGTGGCCTCCCAGATACCATCTACACATAGATGAGTGAGAGGAAGCTCTCGCGGAGCCAAACTACAGTTCCCACACCGCATCACTACCCACACCTCAGCCTCTGCATCACACAAGAGAGATGCCTCTCTGATCCGGCAACTCCCACAATGCATCAGATCCCTGACGTGCTTCACATCCCCCTCTGTGTGGTTTCCTAACTGGAGATGTTCTGTCTGTATACTATACAAACGTGAGTCACACTCTCACACCCACGTTCATACGCATAAATCAGGATCAATGATACCACACGCACCAGAGTAAAAGGAATGCAGCACATGCCCAATACACTCTGAGAGCAATATTTCATATTAGACCAAAGTAACTCACAAAAAGAGGAAGATGTTGCTGTTGTTATCAGCAACAGTTAATGTGGTTAAGTTTCAACACAGAAAAAAAAAAAAAAAAAAAAACGGGAACAAATTGAGGAGATAGACCACAGCCACATCTGTCTGTGTCTGTGTCTGTGTGTGTCTGTGTGTGTGTGCGTGCACGCACAGGTGCCAGTAACAAATAATGAATGAAAAATTGTAATACAAAAAACAGACTTTTACATCTTCTGAACAAAATATGAGTGGTGCTTAAATATGCAAAAGCTTGGATGTTGTTATACATTCACTAGGATGTAGACTTTAAAGCAAGCCTTTTTATGGCCATGCAGGCAAAAATGTTTTTACTTAAGAATATTCATTAGCACATCTTTTCTCAATAAGCTGAACAATTTATGAGATCATTCATGAGTCAGAGCACATACAGAGCAGAATAGCAGAATTTAAAAAAAATTGTAGTAGGGTTACTTGTTTGAAATTAAGAATTCCTTTATTCATTTTTTTAAGAAGTCTCTTCTGCCACATTTATTTGATCAAGAATAAAGTAATATTGTCAGATAATATTACCTTTTTCTACAACATTTTCTATTTGAATATATTTAAAAAAATAATTTGTTTCTGTGATGCAAAGCTGAATTTGTTTTATCAATGTTGATAACAGTTGTGCTGCTTAATATTTTTGTGGAACCCGAGTTTAGGGTATATATATTAATAAAAAAAAATTAAAAAAAGAAAGAAAGAAAAAAAAGTAAAAAAGAAAAAGAGGATGAATACTTTTATTCAGCAAGGACACATTAAACTAATCAAAAGTAACAGTAAATTTATACTGTTTTTAATGGTTTTCAGCCTTGAGGAGCGTAAGGACTTTTCAAAAACATTACAAAAATCATAATTACTACAAATATTTGAGTGATACTGTAAGTTGAACACCAAAGTTTAATAATTAGTTTGCTCAAATCACCAACACAAAGTATGAGCAATGATAATAAATCACAGTGAAGATTGACTTAAACACCAATACTAAATAAAGAAGATGTCATGAAACTCACGTTTTTGGCCACTACGGCGTCTCAGTCTGTAGGTTTCTTTCCCGTAACAGAGCCGGTGGATGAAGGGTCCCAGCTGACGCATGTTTCGAACACGTCCCGTCACCACCATCTCCTCCTGAATGATGTAGGTCTGGGGCAAATACATCCCCCGCTGAAGAAACGCAAATATTTAAAAAAAAATTAAATCCGCATCACCTTTGCAAGGAAAGTGACAAGATCTTTTTAAGGGATGCACCCATTTTGAAAAATTTAACTCCATGATTTTTCCTTCATTTTTGAAATAAAAACAATTATATTAGAAGAAATGTGTGTGTGTATATGGGAAAAAGTACATTCACAAAATCTTATATACATTTTATTTATTTAATTTTCAGAAAATATGTAAAAATGTCTTTATATATATATATATATATATATATATATATATAGATGCATTTCCATGACACAACCCTGATTTATCATTATTTTATTTAGATTTTTCCATGATCATAGCTCCTTGGCTTGTGGATAATAATTTTTTTAGCAATTATTTCTGAAGGTGCATATTTTATATTTCAGAAATAAAGGCTGCACATCAAATGTGTGACTCACGAACTGAGACCTTTTGTTCAAGAGTTACATAAAACGTTATTCAATCCGTTACCTTGACATTAACAAGCATCTCCCACAGGTTCCTGGGTGCCATGACGATTGTCGTGTTGAGTTCGATGACATAGCATTTATCCAACGCAATGTCGTAGTAAGCTGTGAGTCCCTGTGGTAATGAGAAACAGCTCCGTTAAAAACGACTCTAGAACTCGCAAAATCATTTGTGACGTTCATTTTGATGTTTAATAGATACACTGACTACTGTGTAAAAGTAAGAGTTATTATTTAATACTTTTTACTCAGCAAGGACAATCTAATTGATCAAAAATGACAGTTCATACAATCATAATATCACAAAACATTTCTATTTCCAAAAAATGCTGGAAACTTTCTATGCATCCATATAATGATTTCAACAAAAATAATAATATTTAATGTTTCTTGAGCAGCAAATAAGCATATCAGAATAATTCATGAAGGATCATGAGACACTGTGAAGACTGGAGTAATGATGCTAAAAATTCAGCATTGCACTTTAAAATATATTCAAATAGAAATCACTTTTGAATGTTAATAATATTTCACAATAGATTGTTTTTACGGAGTTTCTGATCAGCTAAACCCATATGGGTGAACAAAATGTTCTGCTATCTACCAGACTGACATAGATTTCTAGCTGCCAAGGAACTTGGGATTGTGTCTTTCACAGAAACATTAGCTTGTACTTCTGTGCCTGGCACATTGCGCTGAATATTAAACAATGATTTCAGCAGACAAAAGGTTTCCTCAGAAATGGTTCACAGTCCATCTGGGGAAGCAGTGATGACTAACGTCGTCTTTAGTACAGCCAAAGAACTAGAAGAAACTGTACCAGAGCTAAATGGACAGAACTTCACTTCAAGTGCTTCTTAGAAAGATCCTCACCCTGTGGAAGTCGTGAATGATGTCAGCCGGGTCACTGCTTCCGAAGTCGGGCACAGGCACGCTGATCTGCTCGTAGTTATCATCCAGGTAGATGCCGACGTTTTCCTCGATCTCCTGCCGTCCGAGTAACGGGGCGAACAGGGGGTCCTCGTACATCACCCGACAGTGGAACAAACTATCCTCTGGGATCTGGGGAAAGAAAGCGGAGCAGTTTAATAGAGGGCACTTGAACTAGATCCAGAAAGCGTTGCTATGGTGATCGCTATGGCAATGAACTTCAATAGTCTGGTTTGTGAATAAAAGACGATTAACAGATTCAGTGATGTCTAAATTCTCACCTGAGGGATGTAGTAGTATCTGTACAGGCAAACAGATGCAATGATCAAGCCTGACAGGAAGATCACAAGGCCGAGCACGACGCACCAAAGGCCACTAAAGGGAGACTTCTTAGATCTTACTGGAAGCACCAACTCATCCTTCTGGGAAACACAAAACAAATTCAATTAGCACTTGAAATGCCTTTTACAGGCTTTTTGTGTCTGGACTGATTCATACTTGACAAAACATGTCAAATATACCATACATGCTCTGATTAATTTCAAATTTCCAAGGCCCCTCCCCTTTTGGGCATCATCTTTCATAATTTATTATCACAACCTTTTCTAATCTTGACGCATATTGTCAGAAAGGTCTGAGTCTCAAGGTTCCATATTTAGTGACAGAAGTGATATTTGGATAGAAATATATGAATTTGTTATGGCAGAATGCATACAATTAAATTCAATGGAATTCAATGGCACCCGGTGGCTGTTTTTGGTATAACGCCTAAACAAAATCTCATGGGAACTTCAATTTTTGTGATATCAACTTTAAATTTGCAACACAACTTGGTTAGATATATAGGTTTCATTTTATAGTAAAATATATTTTGTAAAATATTTATTTTATATTAAAAAATATATATTAATAAAGTATATTTGATTTACTGTAAATTATAACTTCCATAACTTTTTCATACTTTAACTTTTTTAAGTGCTTTCACTTAAGTAATAATCTGCTGATTGTTTTCTTTAAAACAAGACCAAACTTAGGTCTATATTCCAAAGCATTATTGAATTACAACCATGCAAGTTTGTATAGTGCATTTTAATTTCAATTATCAAGGGGGGGGGGGGTGACAGGTAAGGGGTTAATCAACAATCAAAGTGTTTAAATCATCTGTTTTTTCAGCTACGATGATGATGACTTCCTTGAATGATGTGCGTTATTGTAGTACTTCTGAGGCGGGGCATATTTGGCGTATCTGCATGAGAGCGCCCCCTGGCGTTCAGATGAAGCAGCATTGACTACCGATCAGTCGCAATGCACTGACAAGCTGCCCATTATAAAAAAAATAAATAAACGCATTTCGCGTTGCGGTTTTGTTGCACTTATCCGTTCAGCCCTAACTGATAAGGCTTAGGGTACGTTCACACGACAATTGATGCAATGGAAAAACTTGTCCGTTTTTAGTATTTTTTTTCCCGTACAGACACAAAATATTTGTTTTGCATTGTCAAAACAGACCCCATTCAATTTCAAACGGATCAGAAAAAAAAGAAAACGATTAAAAACGCTGCATTTTCCTGCCAGGCCAGTAGTTGGCGATGTCAGTTTGTGAAGAAACTTCACCTATAGACTGAAAACATAATACAAATGTGCATGACGTCACCGTTTTCACAAATTCGCGTTTTCGTAGTTTACACAGAGACGAAAATGGTATAGTTTTCGAAAATTTGCACTTTGAAATACGTTTTCAAAAGTTTGCGTTTTCAGGCCCTCAAAACACAATTGTCGTGCAACTGAACAGGCAAAAACGCATGAAACGTTTATATTTCATAACGGTGTTGTGCAAACAGCCCCTTAAGAGTTTATCTACAGATCTCAGTTTTTTTTTAGCCTATACCACTATCTGTATGTTTATTTATCTAGACTAAACAAATTAGTCGGTCAGTTGGCACAACTGTATTGGGGATATAACATAATATACAATCATCATCATCGTTATTATTATCAAATTAATGCCATTCTATACTATTATTATTATTTACTTTATCAGGCTTGTGCATGTTTAAAGCAAGAATAGCAGATACTTATTCAATGGATTGCACTTGATAGATGTAAGAAAGTAAGTAAACATCCATTCTTTTGGTCTCAGTCTTCTAATTTCCAGAGAGGAAAATGATGTTGAATTCAGAATTTTCTAATTTATGAGAGAGTGTATGCGTTTCTGTCTTTATTCTATTATAACAGATTGAAAAAAAGTATCAGATGGCTTATTTCTAACTGCTTATCTCCCCCCCCCAAAAAAAAAAACTTTCCAAAAGATAATTTTCTTACTCTGCATTTTTTTTGCCAGTATAACTACCTAAACATTCTTTAATCAAGATACATTTACTTGAGATACAAAATGACATAAGATATTAAAAGGATGTGTCACCCAAAAATTAAAAATGGCAGCAACCATCATGTCGTTCCAAACCCATAATACTTTGGATCATCTATAAAACACAAATTAGGGTATTTTTAATGAAAACTACGAGGTTTTCCCTTTCCCTCCAATGAAAGTCCAGGTAGCCAAAACTGACAAGATATGCAATTCACAAGTATGTAAGTTTATATGATGATAAAATAAAACCATCATTATATAAATCTATTATTAATATATCGTATGATTTTTAATTGTACTGAAATCCAACTAATAGGTCACTTGCATAATAATTTGTAACACTGAGTGAAAACAAGACAAAAGTACAAAGTAAGAGAACCATTTTTGCAGTGCTTTACTTTTAGCATCTAACTGCGCCACAAACATTAGTCACAGCATCGTCTCAAGACGTCAGGTGGCGTGAGCAATCCATCCGCCTCCAGTCTCTCAGAGACGCTGGTGCCGAGGACACCAGCTCGGATCAGCCCACGCAAGCTCTGGATCATCGTGAATCAAACAGACTGCTGACAGAGCTACTATCTACGCCTGGCACAGTGATATTTTTAGGCATGTACTGTACTTCCAATCCACGCTCCTTATTTGTACAGGAGTTCCTCTCTACGTAGGGAGGACACACAGTAGCAGCGAGTAGGAGACAGTGTGTGGGTACCAGGCTGCAAATAACAGCACTAGAATCAGACTACATGAATCCACGTCATTTTCACTCTAGCAGGGAAAATTAATGCAGGGACATGAGGTCAAATTGAATATGTGACGCACTTACAGCCTAAAGATGGGCATGTTCTGCGTCGCTCACAAATGTCCCAGTTTTTCATGCATTTAGATTTCAGATACTCTGAGCTGATTTCTGATTAATGGTACTTTGCTATTTTGGGTATAAGCTTTTTAAAAAGATTTAATGCATATTAACGGCCTGCAATGACACTGAATTGATGCATTTTCAGAAATTAGAAAATTGTGAAATCTGCTCTCCTATGAGCCTCAGACAAAGGAAAACAGAAGGATATCAAGCATCCATTTTGTGAAGGCAAAGATCCTATTTCACCCCAGATGGCAAAATCAAGCGTGTGCCTATCCAGGTTAGTACAAGTACTGAGTGTACCAGGCACATACAAACAAAAAGCTGCGGTCATCTGCTCTGTTATCGCTCAAGTTAAATGGCGATAAAAGGATTTGCAGGTAAATAACTACTACTAAAATCATGGGAACAAGCATCAATATGGAGAACACACACAATCGTAGCTCAAGACGATTTGTTCGGCACTAATCTGCAGTGGCGGCTGCACACTGAGGGATGATGATGTAAGGTCATCCTGTTGTGCATCTCAATACTGGCTTGCATCCATCAGCTGTAAACTCAAGCCTGTCAAAATGTTCAATACCGTATGCTTTTATTTTAATTCTTCAATAAATGTATGAGCCGTTCAGTTAGAAATAAGCCATATGATACTTATTGTCAGTCTGTAATAATAGAATAAAGACAGAAACTCATACACCCTCTCATAAATTAGAAAATTTGAATTCAACATCATTTTCCGTTTTGGAAATTAGAAGACTGAGACAAAAGAATGGATGTTTTCCTGTGCATTTCAATAATGGATCACATCTATCAAGTGCAACCCATTGAAGAAGTATCTCCTATTCTTGCTTTAAACATGCACACACCTGACACAGTAAATAATAGTAGTATAGAATGGCATTAATTTGATAATAATAATGATGATTGTATATTATGTTATATCCCCAATACAGTTGAGCCAACTGAACGACTAGTTTGTTTAGACTAGATAAATAATAAAGGCAATGACAAAGCCCATTTATTACTAACTATTTTTTCTGCAGTTAAAAAAATGCTTGTAGCATTCGTGATTCCGTTTTGCAGAGAGGAAAATGACATGACAAAACAAAGGACGGTTTCACAGCAGACAATAAAACAAAGACAATAATGTATATAATTAGGAAGCTATAACTCACGTGAGAGTAAGGCATGTGAATTTCCTCTTTGTCTCCATCGTTCTCCTTTTCCGGCTTCTGTACAGTTACTTGTTGAAACGATATCTTCACCATTTTGACGTTTCTTCCTACTTTTCTGCGGTTAGGACGTCCAGTAGTGACTGAACCACCAAGGACGGTTCTGAGCAGTGAATGAAACGCTCAACAGAGGGCGAACTTAAAGAGGATTCCCTCGCTTCCGGTACACACTTCAAAGTAAGAGTCCACCAATCGGCGTCTATTCTCTAAAATTAGTATCACTTACAATTTCCACAAAAAAAGAAAGAAAAGGAAAAACGGTCTCGTCTTTTAACCCTTTAAAATCGGATTTATGTTGCAAGGGACACAAAAATGATATGCTTTATTTTACTCTAAATGTAACTATACAACCATCAAATGTCTAAGATTATTATGCTTTTTTTGTTATTTCAAGAAAAGTCGTTTTTTTCCACACAGTGCAACACCACCAAAAAGAGAAACGCATTGAGTGTCCATGCACAAGTATGATCCATCTATCCAACCATTCTTTCTTTTAAGATTTCCATTCTTAATTTTTCCCCAATTACAAAAATGTAATAATAATAATAATAAATTATATTATTGGTAAAGTATACAATTATTATTTTCTATCGTATCATTATGCATTAATGTACTTATATTTTCATTATGTACATACATTGTTGAGATATACATTTAATTTGTAATTTGCATAATTAACAATTTGCCAAAATAATTACCTTGAATGATATTTCAAAAGGCTTATTTCACCATAAATGTGATCATACTTTAACAGGATCTATATATAATTTGATCATTTCCAACGATTTAAAATGATGAAATCCAACCCTTTATCTCCGCCTGGTCACGTCTTGGACTTTTATTGTAGGAATTTCCACAAATGGATGTCCATTCCGGTTCTATTTTAGCCGTTTACGGAGCTCTACTACGCGTTCTGATTTGCATCAGACTGCCGGAAGTCAATAAATAACTTGACACTGATTAAGGCTTTTTATGGCTATGATGCAGGCTATAATATACATTATAATATACAAACAGCGCAAATAAATAATAATCAAGTGTCTTCAAGCTATTAAAAAAGAGAATCGTTTTGAATTACATGTTTTATCTTAGCATGGGTTATCATTTTAAAAGATGGATGTGGTGGATTATTAGACGGGATTTTGTTGAACGTCCATTTAATAAACAAATGAAGTAAACAACGGCATGTCGTCAAATATAGCCTCTTAAATGTAATATGAAATATTAAAATGAGGCAAAGAATGAGATTTGCTATCTGGGGTAGCCCAAATATATAGGCTACCCTATATCATATTTTATTTATGTAAATATGATATTAAATTGTGTAGTTTAGTTTTCAGTAACCCTACATTTTAACAAAACAGTAGGCTATGCTTTCCTTTTCATGTGCTTTGCATTACAGCTTCTGAGGTGGCCTCATAAACAAGCATTGAGGATGTCCCACATTCGCACGCTGGTGGTAAAGCAGGACATCGTGTATTAATCAGCTCCGCATTGACGGAAATAGTGCCGTGATTGTGCACAGAATTCCAGCAGAGGGAGCATTTTTGCAGTTTAGATTATGTAAGCCTATTTGCCATTTTAGGCTTTTATAAAATATGTCAACCACATGACATGAGACAGATGAAGTTGCTTTAAGATCTACCTGTACCTGCTTTGATAATGATAGATAGCCTACTATCTCTACCGCTGAAGTTTCCCCATTCTATCTCTTCTATAAGGTCACTTCTTATACCATGTGTACTTTTACCTTTCTGAAGAGTTCAATTCCATTAGTAATTTCCAAGATAGCATCAAGTTTCAACCCTCTAAACTTTAACACTTATATTATTAACTATTCAACTTTGGGAGTGAAAATATATAGGTTTAAATAAAATGGTTACACAGTTAAAAGCAAGAGAAAATTTTGTTGAAAAACTATAATATGCTGTTGAAGTTTAATAGGAATAAATCGGAAAATCTCTATAAATTTGACACAATTTAAACTATAATACATAATTATTGTACATACTAATATTAGCTACTTGCAGTAGCCTCTTTTACCTTAAGAAAAAATGATAGAAAATGTAAGACATAAAAAATGAGCTTATAACAGTTTTTTTTGACAGGTGAATACCCGTCAATAAAAACAGTGTACCAAAAAAAAAAGACAGTGTCTCTGAAAGACGCTAATTTAGTCTTTTGATAAATTATTTTAGCTTGTAGAGCCTGGTTATTATTTTTTTAAAGGAAGTATGACATCATATATATCTATCTATCATCTATCTATCTATCTATCTATCTATCTATCTATCTATCTATCTATCTATCTATCTATCTATCTATCTATCTATCTATCTATCTATCATCTATCTATCTAAACTGGGAGGTTTTCCCTGGCCCACATTGAAAGTCCAGGTAGCCTATCCAAAACTGACAAGATATGCAATGCACTAAGTATGTGTTTAGAGTATTTAAAACTACATCATATAAATCTATTAATAATTATACATCATATACATTTTTATTGTACTGAAATTCAACTAATATGTCACTTAATAATGGTTTCAGAACAAATTGTATATACGTAATGAAAACAAAAGAACAAAGTAAGAAAATCATTTTTGATGGAAAAGTTTAAGCTTTAGGACTTCAAACATCAAAAGAATTAACAATAAACCATTAACAGGTTTTCAAGGTGAATACCCGTCAATGAAACGTGAAAAAAAAGAAACAGTGTCCCTGAAAGATTAATTTTGTTTCTCAAAAATAAATTATTCGGATACCAGCTTCCTTTTACAGTACAGTACTTAAAGTGTACTTACAGTGTACTTACCTAGAAAGTACTGCTAATATAAGGTAAGTACATGGAACAGGGGTAGGTTTAGGGTTAGTGCTAGTTATTACCCAGTAATTGTAGTTACTAAAATAAGTACATAGTATTTACATGGGTAACTGGACTGTAAAAGGAAGCGTTACCAATTATTCTATCTTATTGACCCTGATTGTTATTTTTTAATCTATCTATCTATCTATCTATCTATCTATCTATCTATCTATCTATCTATCTATCTATCTATCTATCTATCTATCTATATCTAGGGTAGTTGAGTTTAATTTTATTCAGTAAATTGTCCTTATGGTCCATACAGGTTGACAGGGTGGGTTGGTTTACAGTGCACAGACAAAGGCATGGCTGTTGATTGGTTGCCAGTCGGTCCATTCACATGTAAATCAGACCTCATAAATGTCCCTCTTCAATCGCCCACTTTACACAGTATATGTAGTGCTTGTTAGCGCAGACTTTTGTCTCGATTTGAACCCGCCGACCATCTGCCCCCCATTCAAGCGTCCTCTCAGCGGTCTCAACGGCAGCAATATGGCCCCTGCGTCCCGCAGCAACAGCCACGAGGAGGACTATTACGGGATAAAAGACAGAAAGGTACGCAAACACGTCTTTACAGTAGCACAAGGAAAAGTTTATCGACGGTTTCCCGCAACTTAACCGCATTTCTCTCTCTTCAGACGAGGAAACCGCTGGTGGAGAAAAAGAGACGCGCCCGAATAAATGAAAGTTTACAGGAGCTGAGGCTACTGCTAGCCGACCCGGATGTAAGTTCATTTATCACTTCTTAAAGCATCTGTATCCACTGCCAACATACAGTGCAAAGAGTCTTACTAACATCGCACTTTGCGTCATTTTTTTTTTTTTTTTTTTTTTGAAGGCGCAGGTGAAAATGGAGAACGCCGAGGTGTTGGAGATGACCGTGAAGCGCGTGGAAAGTATTCTGCAAAACAAAGCGACGGGTAAGAGCTGTTTCAAGATCAAGTTTCAGACAGGCCGCATTTAAAATGTGTCTATTTGGGTGGTGACGTCATGCCGCTTTTCTCCTCCGCAGAGGCTGACAGCGTGAACCGCGAAGCTAACGAGCGATTCGCCGCGGGCTACATCCAGTGCATGCACGAGGTGCACACCTTCGTGTCCAGCTGCCCGGGCATCGACGCGACCATAGCCGCAGAACTGCTCAATCACCTCCTGGAGTGCATGCCTCTAAACGACGAGGATCGCTTTCAGGACATCCTGTCAGACCTCATGACGGACTCTAGCCACGGAGACAGGAGCACCTCCTCAGCCTTGTCCCCGGCCCCCTCAACCACCTCCTCCAGCAGCGATGACCTTTGCTCTGACCTGGATGACACGGACACGGAGCAAAGCCGCATCTCGGTGGATGCGAGGGATCAAGCGCCAAGCGTGTACCTCTCCAAGGCCATCTGGAGACCCTGGTAGACCGACGCGCACCCCTGTCGATTCATGAACATTTGCGTCTATTGTTTATTTAGTTTAGAGCTATTAAAACCTGCAGTAGTCCAGGATTGAGCACCTTTGTTGTAGACAGTTCTACATTTGGAATAGGGCAGCTGCAACGTTGCTTTTTTGTTGTCATTTGTCATCGACCAGTGGATACCCCTCAGAAAGCTCTTCTTGGTGCAACAGTGTGCATTTCAATCCAGTTTCATACAGTTAGTTAGTATTTTTATTTAATTGTTTTCTTTTGTATAAGCTAAGTTAAGCAACACTGTAACTGTAAAAGGATAAATAATATTTAGGGAGTGTCTTCCCATCTCTAATTATACACTCTTAAAATTAAAGGGTATTTATTGGCATTAATGGTTCCATGAAGAACCGTTAACATCCACGAAACGACGTTTCTTTGTAGTTGTTTTTTAGGATTATTACTAAAAAATGGGTTATTTTAAGAACTGTTCGCTGAAATGTTCTAAATGTGGAACCCAACGTTCTTCTATGACATCACTGTGAAAACCTTTGTGGAACCTTTGTTTTTAAGAGTGGGGTAGGATGTAAATATTTCAATGTCGTGGCTGTAGATATAGATCTCTGACATTTTAAACGTAGCCTATGTAATCTTTGTGATAAAGGAATTTAAAATAAATAAGTCAAATGTAATGACATTTAATGTGTTTTATATGTGATTGTGACTTTACCCTTCATTAAAACATCATTTTGATTTTCTTACTGTAAAGAGTGTCATGTTATTTCTTTAAATATGCAGAAAAACGCTTTCCTTGGGCAAATGTTATAGAGTCTTTGGGCAGCTGCAGTTGCTTTGATGAAATAATAAGAGTATGTAAGCTGTTTTTTATCACACCTTCTCTACGTGTCTGAAAGTGTGATAACGCTTTGGGTATTTTGATCCTTCAGACGTGTAAAACTTAACACCTCATTGCCGATTAGCCGGTCTGAAAAAATGACTAGCGCTATACGTGTCGTGCTGCTGATCATGTCTACTATAGACAAGCCTACGTGTTGCTGGCTAAGTTTGTCATCAAAATAAGAAAAGCAAAAATAGCATTTGAGTGAAAACTATGGTTGCTAAGGGACGGCAATAAAACCATCATGCGCACTCACTCGAATCAGTCGCCAACCCACCAAGTTTCCCGCAACTTTTCTCGATGTAACGGCTTTTTATTTCGTACTACGCCACATATAGACTATATCATTATTACAAAGTATGGAATCTACCAAAGTTGAGCACAGAATACAAACTATATTCAGTATTGTACATAAGATGTTTTCTATTTTAAAAATGGCGTCTCTGAAGTCATAATATCAACTTAGTTATAACTTAAATATAGTTGTTTTTTTAAACGGTTCAGTGGCAGTGCAAAATTAACCTACTTTTCTATATATTTAAGTGCTCTCTCTGAAAATCAAAAGTTAATTGGTTTTAACGCTTGCGAAATCACTTCATGAGGTTAGCGATAGCCTAATTTACTCGCGGGTTAACTTATCAGACTTCGACAAAACAGAAGTTGCACTTTGGATATTTAGGCTACATTAGGCTATATATAAATACCACAAAACCACTTTGTGTTTTATTTAAAATGTGTAGAGATTAGCAAACTAACGTTATAAAGGCTGCGCGAGAGGCTGTAAAACTGACAGAATTAGCTAAATTAGAGTCGACGCTGCTAAATCACCGATGACTGATTAAAAAATAGCCTAATAGACTAAGTACTCCAATTAAATTCCGTCTTAGTTTATATAAACCATTAACTGCAGTTTTCCACAACCAAGATTAAAGCACGTTTCATGTAAATACGTATTAGCTAACTCTTTTAAATCCACATAGCCTAAGGTTCGCAGTTCGCAGACTGTTGACAGGTTGTATTACCAATGCTTTCATCGGACCAGGGCCGGATTTTCGGCGTCTGAAGGTTGTTGTCCTGGTAGGAGGCCTGCAACAGCCATTCACACCTTGTCTTCAAATTGGCGCAGGTGTGAACCAGAGGAACTAGCGCGCCTTTCATGTGCGGTGGCAGAAACCCCTGTCTGGGCGCAGTGAGGAGAGTCTGGCCACATGAAGGGAAGCTGCGCGTCGGATGTGCGCTGTATAATAATAAAAACTGGTGTAACGGTCGTCAGACTTTGAACATATGGCGTCGAAGGGCCCCTCTGTACCAACGGCCCGTTTTTCTCCAGGACTCGGCTGTACACTGACAAGCAAAGTGGTCTGATTATCAGCTCAGGAAAATACAGGAAATAGCTGCATTTTATTCACAAAAGTAGGATATGACATGTTTTAAAGCGACACGATATCCTCCCGAGACCCAGAAAACGTTATTTATTTATTATTATTATTTAGTAGCATATTTCTTAATGTCATGACGTTTAGAGTATAATAAACAAATTGGGGAAAAACATAAAAAAAAAATAAAAATCATGTTACGCTGTCCACTGTAGTGGACACCGTGAGTTTAAAAACAAAAAGACGCGAGATGACGAATAGGCAAAATCAATGTTTTTATTTATTTATTCACCAACTATTTTTAGGTTTCATTCTTTTTTTAACCACACTTTGCATAAAGATAATACTCAACTTTATGAAATATATAAAGGAATTATTTGATACAATTTTACTTTAAAAAAATGGCTGGGTAGGGCAAATGGTCTGACGAAACTATTAATAATTCATTTGGATCAGCTATTTTCAGTGACTTGCATCTATTTTCCGTTTATGCCTCTTGAGGCCCAATTTGGATGTGCACATCAATTTTGTATTTTTGATATTTTCATAAATGGTTAGTCTCTCTCATTCAATACAATGTATTTCCATGTACTGTATTTAAGTTATTGGGGCAACATGTAATGAAAATAAGTTTTTCAAAACCACGTAATATTTTGATGAGATGTTGTTTTATGACAAACAATTTGAAAATTAGTCAGATTTAAATTATAATTACAAAATGATATCTAATTTCCATTAGAGTGCTACATTTGATCACTAAATTAATGTCAGTCGTTTGATCTAAAGACTAAGGATTTGTTGTTATCATGATAAAACCTTCAACATTTGGTATCTCTGAAAAGCCCTGTGACATGTATAGTGCCTGAGAAATTCCCAAAAATATAATTTCCACTACAGTGGCCAAATGTCTATTTCTGGGTCCCAGAAGTAAAATATATTTGAGGAAAGAAAAATCTGACCATTCATTTAATGCCATACAAGATTGACTCTGGAACATTAAATGAAAATAAAAATCTACATGCTCTAGGAAAATGCATTTGAAATAACATCCGATTCATATAAATATATTTTAAATGAAATAAAGTATATTTAACAATTAATTTTAATATATTTTTAATAGACATGTTAATGCTTATCTAAATGATTCAGCAAAACGTGGTCAAGATTTAGCCTATACTAAATTCATATTTAGTATTAAATAGTATTTTAATATCTTTTATTAGATATTAAAGCAGTATTTTAATATCTAATAAAGATTTTAAATCTTTATTAGATATTAATATCTAAATTAACGATATTAATTTAGTATTTTAAAAACTAAATTATTTAAAATACTATTTAAAGTATTTTAAATCTTAATAACAGTATTTTAAATCTTAATAACCTTGAGCATAAAGAAACAGCCAAGAGAAATATATTTCTAAAAAATAGACTTTATTCCAAATTATTAAACAACAAATAGGGCATCATAAAGTAATACCACAAGTTGGAAAGTGTCAGAATGCAAGGACATTTATTTACATCGTGGGCTAAAGTTGTAAAACAGTTTCCTCAAAACTAAAAGCTTAATGCCAAGTTGACCTCCACATGGACTTTTGAATATGATATTTAAACCCCATTCTGCCCATATGCTGTATTTGAGCTGTAGTGATTGGGTATTTATGGTAATTGTGGTTGTACAGCAGGATTAGGTGGGGACAGTCATAACGATCAGGGTTAGACCTCAGACTCAGTAGATTCAACCTATGCTTGAGCTTATGAAAGAGGAGACATTTAACACTGAGGTTTTATATAGCAACAGGCCATCAGACAGGCAAGCAGCCTGAACAAAACAATAGCACCTAAACTCTTAAGCCCAAATACTTCTCTGAGAAATTCACCTAATGCTACTAATGCAATGCACTTGAGCTCTTAATACATTCACTATCTGACCAAATAAGCTGCAAAGTGCTAAAGGTATTGTGGTTTGTGCCACGTGGAGCACATTTCAACTGCCCTTGTTTAATAAAAAAAACAGCTCATAAACTTGGTCCTCGTGTAGAATTGTGAATTCGAAAGGATATCAGAAACCTATCCCACAACACAACTATCAAACACCAGAGAACTGTGTCACATACATCCATTCAGAAGAAAATAAAATATTTTACTTTTATAGAAAAATCGTGTTGTAAAGAAGAAAATAAGTTAGTTTGTATATATATACAGGGAAAATCTGTCAGGGAAACACTGAAAAGGAAATATAATTCCTCAGTAACGGTCACTGAACAGCACAGTTTAGACTGTCTGGAAATAATCGGTTTATTTTGAAATGCCCTTCGCATTCAATCGTTCACCTGCTTGCTCGCTCACTCACTCACTCACTCACACATCTGTACACACTCACACAAACTAGCAACCAGAACGAGTCTTCTTGAAGGTCTGTGGCAGAAGTGTTTTCTCGATGCTAAAATGTCCGCATCATGTGATCACACATGGTTAAAACAGGTTTGGTTTAGGTGACAGGACCTGGACAGCCATGTGCTTCTGAATGCGCCGGGTCTTCACTGCTATTGGCCAGAGGTGCTGTGACATCACTGGTTTCTGATTCCCCCATGTGCAGATCTGGTGGATCCTCCTCTGTCAGGTTTTCACTGACCTCTTCACAGCTGACACATGCCTGCAAATAAACACTTTTATTAGGAGTTTGCAACCCATTTTACTTCCTTAATGTGATGTAGTCTATGGAAAATTGAATTGTTTCCACCACACAATGAAAAATAAAAAAGGTAATTGCGACTTTTTATCTCACAATTCTGACTTTTTTTCTCACAATTGCGAAGTTTACATCTCGCAATTCTGACATTATTTCTGACATTATAAGTCGCAATTGCGTGATATAAATAAAGTCAGAATTGCGAGATATAGTCAGAATTGCATGATATTAAGTCGCAATTGCGAGATATAAAGTCAGAATTGCGAGATATAAAGTCAGAATTGCGACATATAAAGTCAGAATTGCGAGATATAAAGTCAGAATTGAGATATAGTTAAAATTGCGAGATATAAAGTCAGAATTGCGTGATAAAAAGTTGCAATTGCGAAGATATAAAATCAGAAATGCATGATATAAAGTCAAAATTGTGTGTTGTAAAGTCAGAATTGTGAGATATAAACTATTCTGAGGGGAAAAAAGTTAGTCACAATTGCAAGTTTATATCTCACAATTCTGAGAAAAGACGTCAGAATTTCGAGATATAAACTCGCAATTGCGTGTTATAAAGTCAGAATTGCGAGATGTAAACTCGCAATCGTGAGAAAAAAAAGTCAGAATTGTGAGATAAAAAGTCTGAATTCTGTCATTTTTCTCGCAATTGCGACTTTATTTCTCAGAATTGTGACTTTATATCTCGCAACTGCGACTATATTTCTCACAATTCTGACTTCATGTCGCAATTACGTCGCGAGATAAAAAGTCACAATTATTTATTTATATATTTTTATTCAGTGGCGGAAACAAGCTTCCATATGTAGTCTCTTATGTAGATTTAAAAAAAGTAGTGCTTGAATTTATCCACCAAGAATTAACTAGTGAAATATGGTAATAGTAGTTATTATTTTTTGATGAAAGTAATGCCTTATACTTTGTGTGTATGGTGCGTACATATTGCGTACTTATTTGTTACTGATTACCTGAAAAAAATTAAAATTACCCTACCATTCAAAACTTTGGGGTCAATAAGAATACTTTTATTCATCATTAGTTATAATAAACCTATTTATGCTACATAAGATGTCTGTTTCAAAATCTAACTTCATATTTATTTCAAAGAATCCTAAAAAAAAAATCAGTTTCCACAAAAAAAATTAAGCAGGACAACGATTTCAACATTGATAATAATGTTATTTATTCATGATAGGAATAAACAACATTATTATTATTATATATTGTAATACTATTTTACTGTATTGCTATATTTTTGAGCAAATAAATGCAGCTTTACAGCAGCTTTTCAGGGGTACAGCAGAAATAGACTTTGGCCTTTTGTCACCTCATGTTAAAACATGTATTCGAAATCTAGGTGTAAATATTGACAGCTCTTTCAAACTTGACAGACAGATAAATTCAGTTGTAAAGTCTAGATTCTTTCACTTACGCAATCTAGCAAAGATGAAATCATGCTTGACGTTTAAAGGCCTTGAAACCGCGATCCACGCTTCTGATAACATCCAGACTTGATTATTGTAATGCGTTATATACGGGAATTAGCCAGTCATCTATTTCTCGTTTACAAAAAGTTCAAAATTCAGCTGCCAGAATTTTAATGGGGATTAAAAAACGCAAACACATTACTCTTACTTTGATCTCCTTGCACTGGCTTCCGGTCTACTATAGGGTTAATTTTAAACTTGTGTTATTAGTGTACAAATCTCTGCATGGACTTGCACCAGCCTATCTGTCAGATCTTTTAACTGAATATCAGACTGGACGAAGTTTGCGATCAGCGTCTCAGAAGCTACTCAAAATACCCAGGACACATCGAAATAAAAAAGGTGATCGTGCCTTTGCTGTAGCAGCGCCTAAACTCTGGAATAGTTTGCCTAAACATATTAGAGACGCCGCTACTGTGCAGGATATTAAAGGACAACTTAAAACACATCTGTTTTCAATAGCTTTTAATCAGTGATAATTTATTATTAAACATGTTACTGCCTATGTGATGCTTGTCTTGTGATGCTAAAATGTGTTATGTTTTAAAATGTAAAGCACTTTGGTCAACTTGTGTTGTTTTTAAATGTGCTATATAAATAAAGTTGCTATTGGTTTGCTGACTTTCAAATTTAAAAAAAAAATCTTACCGAACCCAAACATTTGAATGGTAGTGAATATACTCCATGCATCAAAATAAGGACACGTTTTATGCATTAAAAACTGACATCAGTACATATTAGATAAAATATCAATGTATCCAGACCTTGACGTCGATGGCTTTGGGAGTCCGGCTCTTCTTATCCAGGGATGCACTTCCGCCAGCTCTCTCTTCTGCTCTTCTGTAAAGCGCGGCTGAGATTTCTGCATCTGCCGCAGCTTCTCCCTGTCCTCTCTCAGAACCTTCTGGATGTCACTGCAAAAGGGAACGATTTGTTTGTGATTTAATGCCATGCAAGCTTCCGTGGTTTTTTTCATGGCATAAATACAAAACACAGGGTATATACAGTATTCCTTAAGTTAAATTTACTACTTTTTAATACATTTTTACTACCTTCAGAATTTTTTTAAAACAATCAAGACACTGAATTAAGTGTTAAATGCAGTGACCTTTGTATTATTTACACAGATTTTGACATTTATAACATATAAAAATGGAATTTGAATTAAAAATGGAAATGGAAGTTGTCTAAATCATTTCTTTTTTGTGTTTAGTGGATTGCAATGACCAAAGTGCATTAGCTCCCATCCAGTTGACATTGATGTTTTTTTTACACACCAAACAATAGAGGGAATGCACTGACGTCACTTTCCCGCCGGAACAACCCCCCTCCAGCCTGACTGAGTGGCAAAAGATCTGCTGCATGACTGGATTTAATAGGGAAAACTGAGAAAATGTGACTGAAACGAATACTTTTAATAGGGAAAATAGGGAAATAAAAGCAATATATAGCCCTACATAGGCTAAATGCCAGTGAACGCTTTATATAAATACAATATAGGTAGGTCTAAATCCGTGACTTATTTCAGTGTTATATATAGCCTGTATACATCATCATATCGTCCAGCCCTAAAACATATAGTTTGATTTTTTTGGTCAGTGGTATTACCCAGCTATCAGAAAACTTGCATTTGCCCATGAAAACAACGATGGTTGTCCAGTCGTAGAAAAACGTCTAAAATAAAACATAAGCCAGCCACTTCTGTTGAGCGCTCAGTGTTCATAGATGATGTCGAACGACCACTGAATATGACGTCAGCATCAGACATAGACAGAGACGAAAGATCTCTGATTGTGCCCAGATAAGCTAAAGCCCATAATTAAACGGACTAACGCAAACACAGAATAGGACACCTGATAGTCTGAAAAAAAAAACACCTAATTTTTTAAAAATAATACCTCTCAGACTACATTTAACACTTTTAATGGCCTTAAATTTGACAATTTTGATTTATCACTTTTTAATACTTTTTAAAACCCTGCGGACACCCTGAAAACAAGATTAAAACCAATCCACATTTTTCCTAACGAGTCAACTGCATTTTAGCTTGTGGAAGGCAGTTCTGATTTTGGTGGGAAGTTCCATTCAAAAAGACTGAACAAGTCATATCAAATCCTAAAAAATGTTCTATTTTTAAATTTCAGGACAGTGACGTAATGCTTTGTATTTAAATAAGAATATCTATGGCAAGAGCTCTTTTCAGTCGCCGCCTGATTATATTGTTCTTCTGTAACATTTCAGCTTTTAAACATTGTTTTGTTTTTTGTAATAAGTCAGAAATAACAAGGAGGCAGCTTTTCGCAATGCAGAGTCAATGGAGACGGTTGGATAGTTTTCCCCGGTTTTCAGATTATGACGCGTGTCCCTCCATCTGTCTATATGCACTGAAAAGATATTTCAAACTTCTTTTTTATCCCTAAGCGAAGCATGAAAAAGAACATTAAAACACCAAGAGGACTTTAAGTATAAGCCTTAAAAGTCTAAAGATAAACGGTAGGAAGCCAGAGGGGAGAAGTTACTGGTAAGCAGGCATTACTGGTAGTGGTGGGGCGTGTGTGTGTGTGTGTGTGTCTATGTCTCCCTTTTACACCCACTCACCGAGATGGTAACTGGTATGACATCATAACATCTTCATTTGCGTTAGCCATGAGCAGCCACGGTGGGTCCTGCAGTACATACTTCAGTTTCTCCTTCCCATCCAGCGCCCCAGAGCGCAAAACAGAGCCTTGCCCCTTGGCCTTATGGGATTTCTGGGAGGAATCCACACTGCCGAAGTAGTTACTGCTGTTGTTGCTTCCTGAGAAAGAAAAAAACAGCAGAGAGAAGTGGTGAGAGAAGACTAGCTTTTGAAAAGCACTATTTTATAAGCACTATTTTACTGTATTTGAAGAAACCGAATATAATATTTCAGAGAAAGGGGAAACCTTTTTGGTATGTTTTCATTATCGTTGGCTTAAAATATGAGATTCATCCTTTTTAAGGGTTACTTTTGGGTTCTTGTTTATAAAGTTGTCAAAAAAACATAATATAGCATTGATTTTTAATGTTTTTTGTTTAAAAGAAGTCTCTTATATGAAGAAAAAAAACACAGTAAAAACAGTAATACTGTGAAATATTATTATAACTTAAATTATAACATATTTTAAAATGTATTTTTGAACGGTTTATTTAAGTGACAGCAAATCTGAAATTTTCAGTGTGATCTTTCAGATGGATTCATTCTAATAAGCTGATTAGGTACTATTTATGTATTATTATTATGACTGTTAACAGTCCATATTTTGCAGAAACTGTGACAGTTTGTTTAGGATTCTTTGATGAATAGAAAGTTCAAAAGAACAGCACTTACTTGCAATATTTTTTTACATACACTTTTTACAATTTTTGGTATATATTATTTTTAAATGTCTTTACTGCCACTTTTGATCAATTTAATTATTCTTTGCTGAATGAAAGAATCGTACTGACCCCAAACTTTTGAACAGGAGTGAATATCAAGAAGTGTGTTCAATAGCATATTAGTTTTTGCTACAGCATTAAAAATCATTACATTTCTTTGATATGGCAACCGTGCATTACAATCTGCACACTACAAAGGACCCTTCAGACCAGCGATTAACACTACACAAGTGTCAAATCAGATCCTAAACTCCCATTCTCACCAGTTCTACTGGCAGATCCGCCACTGGCAGACGTTCCACAGCCGTTAGACCCAGAGCGCATGGAGCCTGAGGTGGCGGAGCTGGTGCCGGAGCGCTGAGTCCTCTGGGAGAAGGTCCTGCAGGTCACTAGATGATGAGAACTCATCGCTATGTTGACCGTCGTAAGGTGATCCTTCATCCTTGAAAAACAACAAAAACAGAGTTTAACATTAACATTCATTATAAAAATTGATATGTATTAATCGCTTTATGTAAAATGCACATGTAAACATGTAAAGTGCAACATAGCAACTAATCACACATTCAGAATAATAACGGCGTAGTTGTTTAATTTACAATTTCTATCCCCATTAAACCAGTATACCAGAAATTATATATTAAACATCTGAATGTCCAAGAATGACCTCTGGGCTCAATGTGAAGACAACACTTTTCTTCTTGTAGCATTACAGGAAAGTTGAGATAGTATATTTTAATTTATTATTAAATAATTATGAATGTATTTATTTTTAATACAGGAGCACTTGGGTGTGACATCATATACTGTTCCTAAATAGGCCAATGTGAAGGATACAAACTTTTAAACTGCATGGATTATTGCAGTACGGAAAGTGAAGTAGATATAAATCCAGAATTGTGTAATATAAAGTCAAAATTACGAGATATAAAGTCGCAATTGCGTGATATAAAGTCGCAATTGCGTGATATAAAGTCAGAATTGAGATATAAAGTCAAAATTGCGAGATATAAAGTCAGATTTGCATGATATTAAGTCGCAATTGCGAGATATAAAGTCAGAATTGCATATTAAGTCGCAATTGCTAGATATAAAGTCAGAATTGCGAGATATAAAGTCAGAATTGCGAGATATAAAGTCAGAATTGCAAATTAAGTCGCAATTGCTAGATATAAAGTCAAAATTGCGAGATATAAAGTCAGAATTGCGTGATATAAAGTCAAAATTGCGAGATATAGTCAGAATTGCGAGATATAAAGTCAGAATTGCATGATATTAATTTGCAATTGCGAGATATAAAGTCAGAATTGCGAGATATAAAGTCAGAATTGCGTGATATAAAGTCAAAATTGCGAGATATAAAGTCAGAATTGCGAGATATAAAGTCAGAATTGAGATAGATTGCAAAATCTTTTTTTTTTAATTTTATAATATATTTTAGGGTTGTGCAAAGATAAATTGTGATTAATCGCTTCCAAAATAAAAGTTTGTGTTTACATAATATATTTGTGTGTGCTGTGTATAATTATTTTGTATACACACACATGCATGCATATATTTAAAAAAATGTGTTATACATATATACAATATTATTATTTATATATAATATAGATTGTCTTTATATGTACAAATAATTTTAAAATATATGCATGCATGCATATGTATTTATGTACACAAAATTATTATACACAGCACACACACATATATTACGTAAACACAAGCTTTTATTTTGGATGCGATTAATCGTAATTAATCTTTGTACATCCCTGATAATTTTACAATAATAATTTATAATATTCATGCAATAATTTAGCATGCCTAAAGCCTAATGTATTTGCAACTTGATGCAAGAAGAATGCAAAGCTTAATTTTGGATTGTCTTGCTTAAAACTTGTAAACACTGCCACCTGTTGGTCAATCCAAAGTTGTTTGGATGAAAGAATAAGAAGTAAGAAAATTTTAAATTTAAAGAAGAGCTCCATGGTATTCTCATGTAATTATGTACAAAAATGCACTGTAATATATGATGATACTTGTAAGTCAAAAAAAGTGAGAAAAAGAGTACCAACCTGTGGAACATCCTTAGTTTTGGTTTGTCCGGTTGCGCTCCCTGCTCTCTCCACTCCACTGCTGTAGTTCCCCTGATGTACAACAGATGGCGCCGTGCTCTCCTGCCTCTCGGGACAGCGTTGTTGGGTCTCCTCTAACTGCAGCAGGTTGAGCTGTAAAGGCGAGCTGCAGCGCGACTGGAACAAAGGCGGTGATGGTGGGCCACTTCCTCCTACAGACTGTGGAGTGGGGCTTCTCAACAGCTCCTCCCTCAGCTCAGGCTCGGATGGTTTTGTGGGTACCTTGGGGCTAGCGAACTGGAATGGCTGCGGCTGAAATGGAGGCTGTGAGGTAAAGGGGTTCTGGGAGGTGAAGTGGGTCTGTATTGTAAAGTTCGACTGCGGAGGGAATGGTGCCTGTGTGGTGAAAGTAGGCTGAGGTTGAAATGAAGGCTGCACTGGGAAACTTCCCTCCTTCGGGTAGAATGGCTGCTGTGGAGGGTTGCCCATCTGTGGGAACATGTAATTGGGCAGTACAAGCGCCACCATGGGCGTGACCAGAGAAGCCGAGTACGGCGTCTGGATGGGCTGCATCGGGATGCATGGATCCTGGCTGCACTGACCCTCCCTGAAGCCGGGCATCTGAGCCTCCACCCTGGGCTGCATGCCACCGGCTCCCGGGTACATCTGCAGTGGGTACGCGGGCATCACAGCGGGATAGGCGATGGGGAAGGTGGATTGGGATGTGTCCGAGGGAGACCAGGAGGTCTGGTTGAGGCCCTGTAACTGAGGTCTGGGGGTCAGCCGATGGCCTGAAGGAGTGCTGTCGGAGGACTCATTAGGCTTGATCCGCTTGGACTTGGTCTTCTTGTTGCGACCCCGGCGGGTTGCGGCGGTCTCCTGTGCACCACGACTAACGTGCTTACATGAGCGAGCAGCAGGAACAGCTGGAGAGAAAGATGAGAAGCTGTTATTGACTTAAAATACAGTTTGACTTGATTTGTTTTGCTTGACAGTCAAGATAATAAAAGTAATTATGTAAAAAGAGTTGTAAGGAAGACCTACTGTACATGTAGTAAGGAACAAAACTCTAGGTATACAATATTTGGGGAAATATCTAAATGCAATTTTGTCTGATAAAAACTGGGATTATATATTTTTTAGGGCTGTCAAATGATTAATTGCGATCACATTCAAAATAAAAGTTTGTGTTAACATAATATATGTGGGTGTACTGTGTATAATTATTTTATATATATATATATATATATATATATATATATATATATATATATATATATATATATAAATACACACACATGCTTGTATATATTTGAGAAATAGTTTCATGTATATACTGTATATAGATTTATATATAATTTATAAATATAAATTAATAAAATATAAATAAAAAATATAAATATATTATAATTAATATAATATTATATATATTACAATTATAAATATATATTATAATTATATATTTTATATATAAATAATATTTTGTTCTTAAATATACATGCAAGTGTGTGTATTTATATGTATATAATTATAATTATACACAGTGCACCCACATATATTATGTAAACACAAACTTTTATTTTGGATGCGATTAATCGCGACTAATCGTTTGACAGCCCTAAAAACATTTTTTATGAAAAAACTGTTTGGGCTTCGCTGAGCTTGTTTGTAGGGCTGCACAATTTGGGTAAAATGTACTGATTATAAGTCAATATAACTAAGAAATAATAATGTACTTTACTATACCAATAACAACAAATTATACTAAATTACATGCAACTAATCAATCCCTAACCCTTTATTAAGTACATGTTGCTATTACCAGGTACTTGAATGCATAGTTACACTGTAAAGTGTGCAGGACACCTAAAAAAAAGAAGTGTAACCATCATAATAATATTAATAATAATAATAACTATTATATATTACTAAATAAATATATTAAACAAAATAAGAAATATTACAATTGCAATATATTACTATAAAATAAAAAAACGATATTGAATCTTTTCCCGAGTCAATTCGTTCATTTCGATTTGTTGAATTGAATGAACCAAATGACACGAAAAAGATTTGTTCATTTTGATGAACGAGTTCGAACAGGAGAGTCACGACGCGCATCACAGAACAGAGCAAGGCGAACATTTGAGCTTATAAAACTTAAACTTTGTTATTTAAATGAGCGATCGTTTTGCTTGATAAGACCCTTATTCATCATCTGGAATTGTTTAAAGCCATTTGAACAGTTTGCAGTTTGCACTGAAACTGTCTTTTGGACCTTAACCCGTTTTTAAAGTTCCAGTAAAGTTTTGTAAAGTTCCCAGTAAAGTCCATTATATGGAGAAAAATCCACTTCCCGCTCGTGCTGTTCTGTAGTTTATTAAAAGTTTATTAATTCTGAACGTGTCGCGTCTCGCCTGTCTATCTATATTGCACCATATAGAGATTCCGAAGCTTTGAATATTCAATGTTCATTACTACCGAAGCTTTGAAGCTCAAAAAATAGAAATTCGGACCAGCCCTATTAAATCATCAAGCATTTATTTTGGCAGAAAGCCCTTAAAATGACTCAATTGTTGACAACAGCTGGATTATAAGTAGGGCTGTAGTCAAGACCACCTTTGTCGAGTCCAAGTCAAGACCGAGTTCCAAAAAGGTTCGAGTCCGAGTCAAGACCGAGTCCAGGACAGGAAAAAAAAGTCTTCAGGGCCTGAATTTCATTTTTGCCAAACAAAATTTTTAAATTTATGTTGCTTAAATGTTTGTGCTCATTGCATTTTTTTACAATGGGGTAATGTTGTTAAGAATTTACACAACACAAGGCTTGATTAAATAGTCAATTAAATTGAAAAAAGTTACACAAATAAATACAATAAAGATACAAATAAAGACAAATAAAGAGAAATGTTTTTGCATAGGTCTACACTAGTCAGAAACTGAATAAAGTAATCAAATGGAAAATAACACTGGATAGTATTTTAGTCCTGAATAAATTAAACACATAGGCTAATCCTGATTCCTTTAACTTAAAGCTCTCTTTTCTTGTTTTGACGACAAAATTAATGAACGACACATATGGTTTCTGTCACTTTAAGAGCTAAGAGCATAGATTCTCTGTTCATACTGGCATGCGTTTTATGCTTATTAAAGACAAAACCGACTATGTTTAGACCATTATACTCACGAAGACCGAAATTGACACGATTTGAGTGTTAAAGCAATATAACTAATCCGTGAAAAATAACTTTTGTTACTGGCCAGCTGTTCTTGAGGCGGATTTTCAATGAATGTGCGCATAGTCATCCCAGAGAGCGCGCAAGGACTGATAGTTTAAAATTACTTGAATGTTAAACTGGTAAGACTTAAAAAGACGTGCAAATGTTAAGCTTTATTTCACGATACACTACTGGCTCGAATGCAAGTGAATATTCCGTCATGTCCCGCAGGCGCGGATTGACAAGTGGCCCACCCAAACAGATTAATAAAAACAATATATTTTTTTTAATTTTAATAATAATAATGAAGTTTGGCCATACGGCCCGCCGAACACTTTATATGATATGACGAGCGCTGAGCGCGTCCATCTCTGGTCAGCGCCAGCGAACGCAGTTTGAATCTGGCAGTGATGTCATGTCACTGTACATATTTTGTCCAGACTTCGACACCCCTTGCAAGGAGAGCGGACGAGGCTCATTTGTTCACATGAACACATCTTGGAAAGACAAAGAATAGGGCCCGTTCACAGATCGCCTCTTTTGCGCGCTGTCATTTCAAATATACTGTATGCTCTCATTATGGAAGCAACGTTGTCGCGACAGACGTGGTCAGGCGTCTGATTGACTCGTCAAACGCGTGCGTTTCGACAGCCAAGGGACGCGCGATTTGCCATTAAAGCTCGCCTTCTTAACGTGCGCTTTGTGGTCACGGAAAACGCGCATCAGAAATTCCCGGTTTTGCATCAAAACGTGCGTCCTCGACGTGTGATCTGCAATTTAAACGAGATTGTTTCTGTCTGCAGGTGTTTTATGCCTCAGAAGACTGTCCGAGGTGCTGAAATAAAAACAGTGAACGTGAAACCGAGTTGTTTTTCTGTTCGAGACACATCTCGCAAATTTTCCAGTTGTATTTCCGGTAACACTTTACAATAAGGTTTCATGCATTCTTTTTTTTTTAATTATGCATAAACCACGAGTTTCTGACGCGCGTTTTCCGTGACCACAAAGCGATTGTCCAGGCGCGCATATATGCCTGCGCGATGAGTGCCGCAAGCGCACCGCAGGTCATGTGACAAAAACCAACTGATCGGCTTGCCTCAGTAACAACTTCGAAAGCTCGACAGAACAGCTGATCATAGCTGTACAGTGCAGTTTTTATTTCTCATCTCCATAAATATAGCCTATCTAGTAGTAAAACTACAAAATCTAGAAACCCTCGATTCTGGCCCACCTCGACTTAATCCAGGCCCACCCATCTGTCACGTTCTGCATCCGCCACTGATGTCCCGACTCCTGACGCGAGTGTGTATTATCGCAGCAGCGCTTGATGCTGGCTTCCACAACACATGAGAGAGAGAGGAGAAGACGCGACAACGCTGAACAATCACGCGGTTTGTGAAATTGCGTCTGGCAGATAGTTATTAAAAGAATGATTTGATTTTATAATCTGTGTGGATTACGGTTGCGGGAATATCCAGCATTATAAATGGGAGACCTGCGGGAATCATTAGAATTGTGCGCAACACCCAGTAACTATAGTAACAGCATGAGAAGACGCGCTCCGTTGGAGTGAGCACTTGGTCGGTTAATTTGGGCATTTTCTAAGTTAACGTTACCCTGATAGGCTAGTAATGAATGAACACGCATACAAAATGTTGGACTCGGCCGAGACCAAACGCCATATTTGGCAAGACCAGTGGCCGAGACCGAGACAAGTCCGAGTCCAAATACCAGCGAGTCCGAGACAAGTCCGAGACCATAGAAAAACGGAACTCGAGTCTGGACTCGAGTCCAAGACCGGACTCGAGTACTACAGCCCTGATTATAAGCGCTTCTCATTACAAGTGTGGGAAGATCAACATCACGTTTCATACTCAAATGCACATAAGCCACTCAAATTTACAGCAGAACAGCTGCTTTGAGACACTGAAACACAGAATCACAAGCTGCTCGCATGTAAAAGAACACAGTGCAGTGCTTTACTCTGAAACACACAGTGCATTTATTTTAATTAGATGACAGTCTTTACGATTTTATAATCACACTAAATTTGGTTTTATTTTGTGCAGCCCTACACAATTCTCTATTCTGATGTTATACACAATTTGATTAGCAAATGGAACATTTCTGAGAACACAAGAACCTTCCTTTAAGATTTAAATCCTTCCTTACCCTCAGATGTAGCTTGTCCTTTCTGTCTCTCCAGATAGAGGGAGCAGTCGGCTTTAAAAGCATGCACACCTCGCAGCTCCCTGAAGCGGCTGAGGAACATCTGCTCTTCCTTCTGGGTGTGTGCCGCCAGAACCTGCTTGGTCAGGCCCAGTTTCCTGTAAGCCTCTCGCTCTGGATTATGGGGCGAGAGTGCGGCCGGAGGGACAGCGAGAACCTGACCTTCAGTGCCTTCAGCGCTGGGGACGTCTTCAATGATCTCTACAAAGAACAAAAAAAAAAAAGACGTTTAACTCGACAATGAGTGCAGCGTTCTCTTACAGGTGACACGGCCGGCACTTGTTTTACGAGCTGCCTCGGAGATTTCTCAAGTGCATCTCATGCATGATGGGATGGGAACATGGGGAAAATGCAAGTAGGATGCTCCAATTTGTGGAGTCCTGCATGGCTGATTTACTCATCAATTCAATCAAAAGGCTTTCCAATAAATTTTTTGTCCCCATGGTAAGATTTTACTAACTTTGCAAGTGAAGTTTGGAAGAGAATTCTTGCTTTGCAGAGATGTGTCTTGTTGAGGATACGACTAAAACAAAAAAGGTGTTTTACCAAGGAACAGAGAAAACATACACAGCTCTAATACAGATAAACGGATCCAAAACCTAGTGAGCTGCATAGGTAGCATATAGGGAATTTCCTACATAGACATCAAGGCAGCTCACTAGGTTTTGGAAACAGAAACATTATTTATAAAAATAGACAGACAGGGAAGACAGACAGAGACAGAGACCGAGACAGACAGGAATAAATCAATTTACCTTTCTTGTCTCCCACATGTACAATTGTGCTGCTGTAGCTGCACTGGCTAGTAATGGACACAACGCTTTCAGGTTTTCTGGGCAGCGGGAGAGGGGTCAGGGATGGAGTCACCACACCAGAGCCTGGAGGCTTCTTAGATACATCTAATGACGAAAGGCCTGATTGGTCCTTTAGATGGCCTGTCGCTGATTACAGAGAAAATACAGAATAAACAGAAGGTTAGTGGTCACTCAACAACCCTCACACAGAACTGTTGTATATGAAGAGTTCAGATGCAAAAGCCTTTAAGTGCCATTTGAAATTTTCTTCTAAAATGACCATTTTTATCAAGCTTGTATATTTAAGTTCAGTAATTTCACTTAAATGGCAATGAAGATTACCTATTAATTGTCATTTAAGTGAAATTACTGAACTTAAATATACAAGCTTGATAAAAATGGTCATTTTAGAAGAAAATTTAAAATGGCATTTAGAGGCTTTTGCATCTGAACTCTTCATATACAGGATTAACAGCAAAGATGGCATGATAATGCATTTTATAATCGCTATAACGTTTTAAGCATTTGGTTCAAAATTGTGCTTTATGAATTCATATCTGTGATGGTATAACATATAACAAATAGAGGGTATGCGTGTGACGTCACCTTCAGCCATGCAGTTACTCACAGTGAGTGGCAAAAAGACTGAGCGGCTGTATTTGTTTTCAGCGTGAATGCCGTGAAAAACAAACACAACACATATAAAGTGGGAAAGAGCTTTGCGATTGACTGTACAACTAGATTTGACAAAAAATCTGAGGTATATTTTTACAGACTGCGATATAAAGAGGAGCAAATGGATCGCTGAAATTCACTGAAACAACTGGACTCCAGTCAGCAAAAGGTGGATTTGCAGTTATCATTTTGTGTCAATATGCTGAATTTAGCTGTAAAACCATACCCATATATTTTGTATCGTTATATATATTAACAACTCATCAATTAAATATTTATCATTGCATATTCTGCATTATTGGATGTTTCTTAATAAACACTGACCAAAAAAAAAACACTATAAAGTTTTAGGGCTGGACGATATGATGATATATAGGCTATATATAACACTGATATAAGTGATCACCTGGATTTAAACCTATATTGTATTTATATAAAGTGTTCACAGGCAAATTTGCTTTATGTTTACCGTCTATATTGCTTTTATTTCCCCAGCATCGAAATCAGGCAAACATAAATGTCAGGCAACACGATTCCTGGCTGCATGTCAATATCCATGCATCACTGGATCTTTAGTAAGTTGTAAGGAACACTATATTGAGTCCAACATTTAGTTTAAATTGATAAAATTGTTTGTTTTAGTCGCATTTTCGCAGTTTCCCCAATTAAATCCAGTCATGCAGCAGATCTTTTGCCACTCAGTAGGCTGAGGGGGTTGTTCCGGTGGGAAAGTGACGTCAATGCATTCCCTCTATTCAGACATTACTGCAAAATTAAAAAGCAAGGACAATCTCCAAATAAAGAATAAATAAAATACAATGAATTCATATTTAAAAATTACTAGTGCTGTCAAACGATTAAAATATTTAATCGCGATTAATCGCATTAATGTCATAGTTAACTCGCGATTAATCGCACATTTTTCTAAATGTCTTTTGATTTCTTTTTGTTACATAATTTTTTCTCATTTTAATGCTCTTATCAACATGGGAAAGTGGATTGGCTTGTTTAGTGCAAATGTTTTTTTTATTATTATTATTGAAAATAACATTGGAATAGTGTTCAATTTCACACCAACATACCAATAATCTCTCACACAATGTAACACTGTCTATCAATAAAAGGGTGAAAGAAATACTGACGAGGTCCTGATATTGGCGAGGGGTGGAGAATTCGCATCATCTGTGTGTGTGTGTGTGTTTGCTTGGCCATCATCAAGTGGTGTTTCAGACTGGACGTGCTGCGATGATGATAGCTCAGTTCACAATGACAAAACACACAGATCCGGCGTCTCGCGCTCGTCATCCACTCAAAATGTAACGTTACTATTTGGCCGGCTCGCAAGCAGAAACGAGTGTGTGCGGCACAAAACGTCCTCGCGCTGCGATCTGGAACCCATTCATTTCAACTGCTTGCGCCGCGCGGAGGACGTTTTGTTGCTTCTTCGACCAAAGCGCAAGCGGATCTAGCTAGACTGCATAACAAAACAACAGGCACGACGCACACACTCGTTTGGGCTTGCGAGCCGGCTTTGAGTGGATGACGAGCGCGAGACGCCGAAATGGATCAGGATTCAGGACGCATGCCGTCCTGTTGCAAAAGCATGTGAAAAAAGTACAAAGTTTGCTAGGACAAGACCGTTAAAAAAGACCGTAATCGCGCCATAAAAAAATTAACGCCGTTAAAATGGGTTTGCGTTAACGACGATAATAACGCATTAAACTGACAGCCCT
>JAQIUQ010007466.1:0-65134 GCA_030378365.1 Hybognathus amarus | reverse complement strand
AAAAATTACATTTAAATTATTGGGTTAATTATTACTTTAAAATCTGTTTTAAAAGTTTTATAATTTATTGCTAAATATTGTCTCTAGAGACTTTTTTATTTAAAAAAAAATTATAAAAAGTCACTATTGTCCTCTTCGCACAAACTGGACCTTTCCATTACCTTCAGACACTTGCATGGAGCTCTCGACTGCTCTCTGCTTGTCCTTCGTCTGAGTTTGAGGAGGTTGTGTTTGAGGAGGATAGGCACTTTCTCTTCACTGTTATAGGCACGTTACAGCTCTCCAAATATCTGAACACATAATCAATGGAAACAAGGTTTACAAATGACTAACCAGGATGAATGTAAATCAAAACCATGTCTGATCTGCTCTGTTTTGTCTTTAAAACACTGTTTTGTATCATTAAATCTCCAAAATAATGTTTATTATGGTTTACGTGTACAACACCATCCTATTACTTTTGCTCCAAACTCTTCGAAATCCCTCATTGATAATAATAATTTTTTTCTACTTTCTATAATTGTTGGGCTATATGAGATTCCACATCCTGCAAAACTTAAGGTTCTCTGCCATCTCATGAAAACAAGTTCTCATTATCCTTTAAAGCATGCTTAATTCAGTTGCTCATTCACTTTTTGCACCACATGATAAATTTGTTCGATTGAATTAGTCAAGACCATGACTTTACGCCGTTGTACCTGATTACGCTGTCCAGGCAACTAATCTGCTGATAGGAGTAGATGGTCTGGTCTTTGAAGACCAGCTCCTCTTGTACAGTGGCACGCTGCTTCTCAGGAGACTCTTTCCCGGTGGCGAGACACGCGGAGTCTTTGGGTCGAACCACTGGACTTTTCTGTTGAACCTCTGCAGGAAATAATGTAGGGTTTTCAGAAAGGGTTCCACAATTTAGTCTAATTGCAATCAGAATTGCTTTATGGCCAACTGTGATTATTAACGATTGCAATTTAATGAAAAAAAAAAAAAAATCAATGCTCCCTAATGCTGCATTTATTTGATCAAAATACACAGTTTAAATAATTTTAATGTGGATTAAAATTACAATTTAAAATAACTTTTTTTTCTATTTGAATATAATTTTAAATAGTACTATATTCCTGTAGTTTGACTTTTTGATTTTTTTTATTTCAAATTTGATTTTTCAGCATCATTACTCCAGTCTTCAGTGTCACATGATCCTTCAGAAGTCATTCTTGGGCTGCTTAATATTTTTGTGGACATGTGATGCACGTTTTTTCAGGATTCTTTAATTAATAGAAAAGTTCCGAAAAACAGCATTTAAATAAAATAAAAATGCATGCTTGCTGAATAAAAGTAATAATTCTTTAAAAGAATATCTTACAGACTTTATAAGTTTGAATGTTACAGTATTTTAAACGATTTAAGTAAATAATATATAAAATATATGACATTATATAATAACATAATTCAAGTTAAAATCACTAAGACTACTATGAATATCAATATTGTAATTTCACAGTTGTTCTGTAAATTAACCTTTCTTCAATGCTTTAATACTTTTTCTTTAATTCTTTATTATTTTTTATTTTATAGTGAAATATTGCAATTGTAATATTTCTTAATTTGTTTAAAATATTTATTTAGTAATAATACAAAATAAAAATGCATGCTTGCTGAATAAAAAGTAATAATTATTTTAAAGAATATCTAACGATTTTAGAATTTTGAATAGTACAGTATTTTAAACGATGTGAGTAAATAATATATAAAATAAATGAATATATATCATAACATATTATATTATAATTAGTTAAAATCACTAAGACTGCTATGAATATCAATATTGTAATTTTACAGTTGTACTGTAAATAAGTTTTCTATAATACTTTAAAACTTTTTCTTAAATTTTTTATTGTTTTTTATTTTAGAGTGAAATATTGAAATTGTGTGTGTTTAATATATTTATTTAGTAATAATAATTAAATAAAATAATAGTAATTATTATTGTGTGTCCTGCAAACTTTACAGTATAATTATGCATTTAAGTACTTGGTAATTTTAACAACTTGTACTTAATAAAGGGTTAGGGTTATGATTAGGGATTGATTAGTTGCATGTATTTTAGTATAATTTGTTGTTATTGGTATAGTAAAGTACATTATAATTTCATAGTTCACTCACTGAAAATTTTATTTTTTTAGAGGAAAAGGGTTTTTAAAATACATTGTTTCAATGTGATCTGACGCATTTTTGTTTCACAGATCAAATCACAATTGCAATACTGGATATCATATCGTGTAAAGCCACAGCCTTCAGACACATTTCTGTTGCACACAAAAAGATACACAGACTTTGATGACAGATGGAGGTGGATATTGGTACATACTTGTAGGGCTCTTCTTCATCTGCTGCTCTTGGTTTTTCTGCATGTGAACTCCTTTGCAGATCTCCTGAAAGCTCCTCTGAGAAAACACATGCATCCAAACATAAATCAACCTAGAGCCCCTTTTGGCTATGGCTAAATACACTTGACTTGTAAAAATGGCTCCCATTTTTGGGAACCACTTATCTAGAATTCATCATGTGACTCACCGGTTTGGCTCTCCTGCCATCCTCTTCCTCTTGCCGCTGGCGTGTTCCGTTACTGTCACTAGATGACGCCACACTCATCAGGTGATCGTTACTGCCCAGACTCCCATAGCCACTAGAGCTGTTGTTGTGAACCGGCTACAACACACAAAAAAACAGATTTAACCAGTGTCTTTTATTTCTCTCATTCTAAAGGCTGGAATAAACAACACAAGGAGATTTTAAAACATAAACTGAGTCGACTTTGTAGACTGGTTATCATACACTAAATGACTGAGGATCTGAGTCACTCCGAACTCACGCAGAAACATGCATATCATATAAAACTCTTTGTTTCCCAGTGTGTAAAACTGTCTATGCCACTGCCTTTTATGTGGAAGGATGTTAAACCCTCTTATTTCAACTGAATCCTTTAATCTGCCTCTTTCAACTGAGAATGAGTTTCCGCACCTGCACCAGGAGTCGGTGGATTTGCTCAGTGATTTCCTGGATGTCCGAGTCTATGGATTTGCACTCAGCTGTGGTCGGAGCTGCAAACACATCTTCATTTACTGGACCCCTGGAAGTATGGAAGAAAATCACAGTTACACAACTGTTCAAACGCTTGGGGTCGTAAGATTGTTTTTATGAAAAAAGTCTCTTAGGCTGCATTTATTCGATAAAAAATATAGTAAAAACAGCAATATTGTGAAATATTATTAACGTAACTTATATTTTATACTATAATTTATAAGTGTGGTTTTAAAGCTGTATTTTCAGCATCATTACTCCAGTCTTCAGTGTCACATGATTCCTTTAGATCTCATTCTAATATGCTGATTTGCTGCTTAAGAAACATGTTAAAAACAGTTGTGATGCTTTTTTCAGCATATGCCAATGAATAGAAAAACAAACAGCATTTATTTGAAACTGAAATCTTTTGTAACCTTATAAATGTCTTTACTGTTACTTTTAATCAATTTGACGCATCCGTGCTGGATTAAAGTGTATTTCTTCCCTCCAAAAATCACATTTTTGAACAGTAGTATACGTATATATCTTTAAATCCAACTGAATTTGCACATTTTCTGAGGAAAATGACATAAAATGATGTTATCTTTTTTTAGCATTATATACACTACCGGTCAAAAGGTTTAGGCCGGTAAGATTTTTTATGTTTTTAAAAGAAGTCTCTTCTGCTCACCAAGGCTGCAATTTTTTTATAAAAAATACACAAAAAACACAGTAATATTGTGAAATATTATGACAATTTAAAATGACTTTTTTATGTTAATATATATTAAAATGTAATTTATTCCTCTGAAAAAAAGCTGAATTTTCAGCATCATTACTCCAGTCTTCAGTGTCACATGATCCTTCACAAATCACTCTAATATGATGATTTTATGCTCCAAAAACATGTATGATTATTATCCATGTTGAAAACAGTTTTTTACATTTTTATTTCAGGATTCTTTGATGAATAGAAAGTTCAAAGAACAGCATTGTCATAATATTTCACAATATTACTGTGTTTTTTGTGTATTTTTTATCAAAAAATTGCCAGCCTTGGTGAGCAGAAGAGACTTCTTTTAAAAAACATAAAAAATACTTGAACTCTAAACCTTTGACCAATGTAGTGTATTTTTAAATAAATATTAAGCTTATCTTGGTACACATTCCCCTATTCACCCTGTGCACTCACATGCGAACTTTGTGTCTGCCGATGATGAAGGACATTTTGCGGCTCCAGGGATTGACAAAGCTAGACCAGCTGGTGTCAATGGTGATGTACTCTCCATTACGAGCACAGAAGCGGATCGCGTGAATCAAACGGCTGGCCTGCCATTCTGCAGGACTGATGAGACAAAAAATGTACTTAAAGACACACTATGTAACTTTTTTATTCAAAATTTACATTTATATAATGAGCAAGAAGCCTGGGTTTCCGAATTTTATTCACGCTGCTAGGCAGCCTGGACACCATGAACCAAATTTTCTCCTGAGATAGGGAACCAATCACAGAACAGGGGAGGGAGCAGCAAGACGATGGCGACGTATATGTCAGGACCCTATAAAATCCGTTTTGCATTTTTTCCCAAATTCCATTTATTTTTTCCCAAATTCCGTTTTTTCCATTTTAATTTTTGCAAATTCCGGTTTTTTCCGTTTTAATTTTTTGGGAATTTTTTTTTTTTTTACCATTTACTGTTATTTTAGTTGTAAAAAGAGTGTGCTTTTCATGTTAATTATTAAAAGTGTACACAAATAAAATAGGCATTTACTATTAAAATGACAAATACTGCATGATGCAACATAACACTGCACTCATATAAGTTAAAATAAAAGTCACACTCTAGCTTTTTTGTTGTAAAAAATATATCACGTTTTTGAGTCAAAAATAGCACTCACTCTTCCTGTGGATGCCGAGCATGGCTAGCCGATCGACTGGAATGCAGGTGCAGAAGGACCAATATACCAATCAAATCCTGTGGAAGATATCCTAGTAAAGGAACAGCCCTACAGGAAAAAAAACAACAACATCACATAATCAATTCTGATTAGTCTGCGCAACAACAGTTTTTGCCTTTTATTCATGATTAGGAGAAACGGAAAAAAGCAGGTGTGCTGGTACATCTGTTGCATGAAACACCCCGTGCTTAAAATTTCCAGCTAATCTTCATCTAGTTCGTCAACAGTGAAGCATTAACACCCGTACCTCTCATCCACATCCTGAAACACACAGCTGGGTGTGTGTGTTGTGGTGAAGATTCGTTTGTCTGTGGGGATCCTGGGAGCTATGGAATAAACAAAGTTTTTGACAAATTTTTAGCATGAAAAAGTACATTTACATATATACAAGCTAAGGAAGATACTTTAAAACTGTAACTTGCCAATTTAAAAGCTAATCAGAACTTTAAGTAGTTAAATTATAATCAACCTTTTGGAAATCAGTTAAATATACAGCAAGTTAACAAAACTGTCATCAGCTGTGTTCTATATAGAACCTTAAAAGGTTCTATCAGTGCTACGTATTTGGAACCCCTAAAAGGTTCTATAGAGAACCCTTTTTAAGGGTTCAATAATAAGATCAGGAAAAAGGTTCTATATGGAACCTTTGGGTTCATTTATTATCATTTGTTTTGTCTTTTACGGATTAAATATTTCATGTTATTGACAAACATCAAGACCCTAAAATATATTTATGAATGCCTGTGAATGATCACAAATTCAAGGTATGGGGGTTAGAAAATGTATATATTTATATCATTTTATGTAGTTAATCAAAATCACATGAAGAATGCCATTTCTCCTCCAAAAATGAGCATGATTAAAATGTGATATTAACAGTTTAATAAACAATAATTAAATTACAACTACAAAATGTTGCCAGAATAATGTAATGTATCAATGAATAATAGCCTATAAAGAACATTTGTGCCAAAAGGGTTCTATCTTGTCAATATAGAACCTTTAGCATAAAAGGTTCTTTGGAGTTGAGTAAAGAACCCTAATGCTTCATATATAGAACCCCAATGAACCTTTTTTTTCTAGAAGTGTACGATTCTACTCTATGGTATATGATAAGATGAAGCCCAGACGGCTGACTGTCATTAATCATAAACAGCTGATGGTTGTATGTATTTGATTATACCCTACCATTCAAAACTATTGGGTCTAATATTTTTCTAGTTTTATTTTTTAAAGACATTTTTTAATATTTATTTTATTTATTATTCATTTTTATTAATTTATTATTTATAAATTTTGTAATTATTTTTAAACACTTTTATTAAACAAGAATGCAACAGATCAAAAGTGGAAGTTAAGTTACTTTACATGTTACAAAAGATTTACATTTGAAATAAATGCAGTTTTATTTACTATTATATTTTACTAGAATCCTGAGAAATAGCAATCATGGTTTCCACAAAAATATGTTAAGCAGCAGCACAATTGTTTTTCATCATTGATAATAATAAGAAATGTTTCTTGAATGGCAAATCAGAATATTAGAATGATTTCTGAAGAAAATACTGAAAATTCAGAAAAATGCTGAAATAATAATATAATAGTATAAATTGCATTTTAAAACATTAATATTCACAAAACAGATATTCGAAACTGCTACAATATTTACTGTCTCAAATAAAAAATTGTTCAGACTTTTCCCTCTCTCATGTCTGCTGCTAATGCACTAAACATGTCATTACATTACTTGGCACTAAATTATCATATTTATCTTGTTTATTTATTATACTAAGTGTCTTTTTAGCTATTATTATTATTTATTCTTGTATTTTATACTTTTATTACATTTATAATGTCATGTGTGTTATGTCTTTTATGGCTGCTGTCCTCTGTGAGTTACCAAACAAATTTCGTTGTATAACTACAAAGACAAAGTTTTTCTCTTCTCTCTTCTAAACAACGCCTTGGTGAGCATAAAAAACCTCTTTCAAAAATATTAAATACTGTCCCTAAACTTTATTTTTACAATAAATACAAATGAATCAATTTGCTTTAATGTTTTTTTTGAGATTGTAAGCCTGCATGTACAGTATTATATAGTAATAAAAATGCATCACTAGAAGAAGAATGTGTAAAAGAACGAACCTTCGTAGCCGGAGTGCACTCTCTGGCCAGCAGGAGGCAGCAGAACTGGTCCTCAGAGTGCTCTGTATCTTGGACCTTCATCAGATAAGGAGTCATTCTGAAGGGATAGTACTGAAGATCTCCTTCACACTCTCTACCACCACTGGAGAAGAGAACAAGAGAGTTACACACACATTCAACAAAAACCTGCTACTATTGGATTACTCAAAAAAACATTCTTTTTTATATTTTTTGTAAAGCAACTCCTATGTAGGCACATTTTATGCATCTACAAAACTAATTTCAAGCATTTAAGAATAAACCATTTAAGTCAAATGTTCACACTTGTAGTTTGGTTCTTAAAGACTTACCAAACCTAAAGATACAAAACAAAAATTGCCTTTAATGCAAATATTTTGACATGTTTTACTATAATTTTTTTTTTTTTTTTTGCAAATTGTTTCAGGGTCTGACCTGCACAGAAAAAGTTGCAGGTTTCTCAGGTGGGGTGAAGAAAGAATTGTAAAGTTACAGAAATTCTGGTGACATCCTAAAATAAGGTCCTACTCGTTAATGTTAGCAATAACAAAGAATGTGCAATACAGTTTTTATTAACCTTTGTTAGCGTTAGTTAATAACATGTTCATTGTTAATTCATGTTAGCTCAGGTACATAAAATAATATGAAGAGTTCAATGCAAAGCCTCTAAGTGCCATTTGAAATTTTCTTCTAAAATGACCATTTTTATCAAGCTTGTATATTTAAGTTCAGTAATTTCACTTTAAATGGCAATGAAGATTACCTCTTTAATTGTCATTTAGAGTGAAATTACTGAACTTAAATGTGCAAGCTTGATACAAATTATAATTTTAGAAGAAAATTTCAAATGGCGATTTAGAGGCTTTTGCATCTGAACTTATTCATATAAACAAATAAAGACTTTTGATTTGAATAATCTATTAGTAAATACTAAATTAAATCCTGTTTTACCACTCAAGTGCTCAATCCAAGGTTTCATTAGTTACTGACTGCAATACTTTGCTTAAAGTTGTGTTCATGCATGTTTTCCATGGTAATGTCAAACACATTACTAACCAAATCTTCCAGTTGACCAGAGTTAATTAATAAGGAACATCTATGAATAAAATCATGCCAAGCAGATGGTGGATGGGATGCAGTCAGTATAAATTTAGTTCTAAACCTCCAACACACACACACACATACACCTAACTCACCTAATACGACAGAAGAAGGATTTCTCCTGCATGCAGTCTGCCGGTGACGACTCTTTAATGGGAAAAACATAGGAAAAACAAGAGCGAGATGAGTTCATGTTTAATTTAAAAGGGTGTTTCATTTCAGAGGTGACCAGATTAAGCTAATATCGGTTGTCATTTAATGCATTAAAGAACAACAGAGAAGCCTCAAGAATTAACACTGGTTTTGCTAATGAATAATAAACAGAATGTCTTTTGAGCCTATTTTGAGCCTATTGTTAATTCAATTTGAATGTTTATTAAAGTAATTCTAAGAATTTCCTTGTCACATCAGAAGACTGTACTGAATTCGCAGTGTGGAAAATGGGACAAATTAAAGGGATTCTTCAAAAGTGAAAATTCAAATTCAAAGTCATCATTTACTGTTACAGCATTATTACATCCAGAGCTGAATGAGATTCTTCTGTTGAACACAAAAGAAGATATTTTGTTCAATGTTGGTAATCAAATGGTAGCCATTGACCAAAGTATTTTTATTTTCCCTAGAATGAAAATAAATGGCTGATGTCAACTAAATATCTTCTTTTGTGTTCAATGGAAGAAAGAAACTCATACAGGTTTGGAACAACACAAGGGTGAGTAAATAATGACAGAAGTTTCATATTTGTGTGACCTTCGGTGTGAACCAAGTCTATTTGACGCTTGAGTTCATATTGATTGGTGGTGTTTTTAAAGATAGCTAAGGCCTTGTCCACACGGACACGGGTATTTTTTATAACCTTGACTTTTTTATGCGGTTCGGCCGTCGTACACACGAAACGCATATCAGGACACTGAAACGAACATTTTCGAAAACCTGCGCTGTGCCGTTATCCGCCTACCAGAACTTATGATTTTTTGTTAGGCTTCTGATTGGCCAACGTGGCTTTACGGTTAGGGTTATATCGCCACCTGCTGGTGTGGCATGCTCGTGACAGCGCTTGATAGTGTGTATTTGCGTTTTCACGTGGACGGGATTTTTTTGTAAACTCCGGTTATAAAAATACCCGTGTCCGTGTGGACAAGGTCTAACTTATCTGTAGATATTGCTTCTGATTGTGTGCATTTGTGTCATACCTGCACCAGTGCACATGCTCCAGGACGGCAGTCTGTACGGTGTGGTGAAGCTATAAAACACGCTAACGTCCTGCGGTGTGATAAACTCCACAAACTTAGCGTCCTTGAACACACTCCGTTTGCAGTTCAAGATGGAGGCGGCCTGGTCTGAAATGTAGACGATCTTCCCGGTGATGAGGGACACTGCCACTGCAAAGATATCCTGCGAAGCAAATAAAAATGAATAAAATGGATAAATAAATGAAATTGATAAAATAAATAACTAAATTGGATAAATAAATAAATTGATAAAATAAATAAATAAATAAATGGAATGAATAAATAAATAAATGAATAAACTGGATAAATAAATTAAATGGATAAAATAAATAAAATGGATAAATAAATGAAATGGATGAAATAAATAAATAAATGAATAAAATGGATAAATAAATGAAATGGATAAAATAAATAAACAAATTGGATAAATAAATGGATAGAATAAATAAATAAATGAATGAAATGGATAAATAAATTAAATGGATAAAATAAATAAAATGGATGAAATAAATAAATAAATGAATAAAATGGATAAATAAATAAATAAATGAATGAATAAAATGGATAAATAAATGAAATGGATAAAATAAATAAAATATATATAAATGAATGAAATGGATAAATAAATGAAATGGATAACATAAATAAAATGGATGAAATAAATAAATAAATGAATAAAATGGATAAATAAATGAAATGGATAAAATAAATAAAATATATATAAATGAATGAAATGGATAAATACATGCATGCACAAAAACTCACTGTGTTTTTGAGGGTGTATTCAGAGGTGATGCTTTCTATCTCCTCTATGGTATATGATGAGACGTCAAGCCCAGACGGCTGACTGTCATTAATCATAAGCAGCTGATAGTATTCTTCATTTGCTGAAAAAAAACAAAAACAAAACAAGATAAATCCATTGTGCAAATCCAACCCACGCATCTGGTGCAGTGTAGTACAGATTAAGTATGTGATATACGTGATATAATTTGACTCAAACAATTACTGGGCAGACACATTATCAAATGCATCAGTATATTAATCACATGACGTGATGTTCATCCAGTAGTTCTACCCGATTTGCTGAAATACTGCTTGCACTGCTTCTATGTTGCAATGCATTTGTTTAGTCCAGAAAGAAGGACTATGTCCCTGTGGCTTGGCAAGTGCCTCTGCATTATTGGTGACTTGTGTAAGGATAATTTAAAGGCATTGCTCACCCTCCACCTGCCTGACGCACCGCAAGGCATATTTCAGAGTGTTGAGCGTTGTCGACTTGCTGCCCTTGTTCCGCTTCTCTTGCGGCAAATGAAGCTTCAGCTCCTTTAAAGTTTTGATCAACTCTTTCTGCGTCTTGGCCTTAGCAGACTCTTCACTGCTGCAGGTGCACAAAACACACACACGCACAAACATGTCAGCAATAAAAGACATTTTGAAAAGCAATCAAATCAAATGCTTACAAAATGCATAAAAAAATTAATAAAGTACATAAGTCCTCATTCAACGACCAATCCACTGTCTACACATGATTCTGCTCTACTGTTAGATACAAACGAGGATTCATAATATGCAAAGTACAGTATAAATCAAGTTTAGATAAAAATGTGTACTTGTATGTGTTTTGTAAATGTATTGAAAAAAAATATATTTGAAGTTAATATAAAAATGCATTGCTAAAAAATATTTTAGTGTTATGTGAAAATGACAGCAGAAAAAGTAAAAATAGATATAATATACATAATAGATAAATAGATAGTCATATATTCAAAATAAATTTAAATAAAATAAATTCAAATGAAAGTATATATATATATATATATATATATATATATATATATATATATATATATATATATATATATATATACATATATATATATATATATTATTGATTTATTTATTTATTTAAATGTATTTATTTTAATATATATATTAAAAATATATAATATATTATATAATTTAATCAAATATAATAAAAATACATAATATATAATACATATAATAATATAATTACATATCATATATAATATAAATATAATAAAATAATTTCTAAAAAAACAAACATTTATCAATAATAATAATAAAATATTAATAATAAAAAAATTATTAATATTGTTATAATAAAATACACTACCGGTCAAAAGTTTAAGATCTGTAAGATTTTTTATGTTTTTAAAAGAAGTCTCTTCTGCTCACCAAGGCTGGAATTTTTTGATAAAAATAAACAAAACACAGTAATATTGTGAAATATTATGACAACTTAAAATGACATTTTATGTTAATATATATTAAAATGTAATTTATTCCTCTAAAAAAAGCCTGAATTTTCAGCATCATTACTCCAGTCTTCAGTGTCACATGATCCTTCACAAATCACTCTAATATGATGATTTTATGCTCCAAAAACATGTATGATTATTATCCATGTTGAAAACAGTTTTTTACATTTTTATTTCAGGATTCTTTGATGAATAGACTGGAGTAATGATGCTGAAAATTCAGCTTTTTTTCAGAGGAATAAATTACATTTTAATATATATTAACATAAAAAAGTCATTTTAAATTGTCATAATATTTCACAATATTACTGTGTTTTTTGTGTATTTTTTATTAAAAAATTGCAGCCTTGGTGAGCAGAAGAGACTTCTTTTAAAAACATAAAAAATCTTACCGATCTTAAACTTTTGACCGGTAGTGTATGTATTTATTTATTTAAAATTAATAAGTTAAAAATGAATACTGGTAGGAGGGCAGTCTGGTGTGTTGGTGTCTAACCTGCAGCCGCTGGTAGATGGGTTGTCTTGCTCTGAGCTGGCACTGAGAAGGCTGAAGGCGTTTGAGCTGCTGGGTGGTGAGGGACTGTGAGAGTTAGAGCTGTAAAAAGAGTAGGAGCCATCATAAAACACGCCATAAACTACAGACACACAGTTTATGACTAGTAATAAGGCAGATGCTATTTTAACAGGCATGTCTACCTTTGATTGCTTTACTAATGTGATTAAGTGGTGTATAAAGTGAATTACTCATCTGGCAAACCAATGAGGAATCGCACACAGAATATCTATTGAATTAATTGCAAACTGTTCGACATCTTATCCAGCACTTGGAAACCCTGCACGTCATTGCAACAAACATGACGGCATTATTGAGAAATGATTCATTCAGTATACCAGCTGAGGCAAGTCAGAACCGGCTGTTGCAAGAGAAGAAAAAACCTCAACATTTTCAATCACTGTGGACAATTGTACAAGAAATGGGTGCGCCTCTTCCACATGGAGGTCACTTGGATGTTGCACTCCATCAATCTTCTCTTTACCTCAAAATCACTATGGCTTGTGCCATCCCCAGCCATGCACCATCAGCATTGCTAAGAATGGCTTGTACTGCAAGCTTCTAGTAACTGACACAGACTGAGATGGATTAGACCGCTTAACTTAGCACACTGATACTATTGCAAGTCCATAGTCCAGTTGCATGAAATACACCAGGAGTGATTACAAATAGCCAACCAAGTAGCTTAGAATAGAAACAGGTTCACATGTTGCAGCTATTAGTTGTAGGTGAGCTAATTATATAAAGCTTTTTAAAGCATATTAATCTGTGTAAATCAAGCAGGGCAGTTTGTTTCGATGCTATTGATACAGTCAGTTATTTCAGGAGACTAATGAGATCGGAGAATTTGCACATCCTGGACATCCAGGAAAGTTTTACTTTACAAGGAATAGATTAAAAAAATAAAATGCTACTCGGATGTCTCAAAAAATAAAATAAAACAAATATATATATATATATTTAATATATATATATATATATATATATATATATATATATATATATATATATATATATAATATTAATTTATATATATACACTAATGGTCAAATTAGGGTCAGTAAGATTTTTTATGTTTTTAAAAGAAGTCTCTTCTGCTCACCAAGGCTGCAATTTTTGGGAACAAAAATACACAAAAAACACAGTAATATTGTGAAATATTATGACAATTTAAAATGACTTTTTTATGTTAATATATATTAAAATGTAATTTATTCCTCTGAAAAAAACCCTGAATTTTCAGCATCATTACTCTTCAGTGTCACATGATCCTTCACAAATCACTCTAATATGATGATTTTATGCTCCAAAAAACATGTATGATTATTATCCATGTGGAAAACAGTTTTTTACATTTTTATTTCAGGATTCTTTGATGAATAGAAAGTTCAAAGAACAGCATTTATTTAATTAGAATCTTTTCTAACATTATAAATGTCTTTACTGTAACTTTTGATCAATGTAACTCATCATTGATGAATAGAAGTATTGATTTCTCATTTATTTCCCCCAAAATGAAATAAAAATTCTTACTGACCCCAAACTTTTTAAAGGGTAGTGTTTAATGTAACAAAAGCTTTCCATTTCAGATAAAAGCTGTTCTTTTGAACTTTCTATTCATCAAAGAATCCTGAAATAAAAATGTAAAAAACTGAAATGTTTTCAACATGGATAATAATCATACATGTTTTTGGAGCATAAAATCATCATATTAGAGTGATTTGTGAAGGATCATGTGACACTGAAAGATAATATTACATTCATCTTACAATAATAAATTACATTTTAATATATATTAACATAAAACAGTAATTTTAAATTGTCAGAATATTTCACAATATTACTGTGTTTTTTGTGTAATTTTTCTAAAAAAATTGCAGCCTTGGTGAGCAGAAGAGACTTCTTTTAAAAACATAAAAAATCTTACAGATCCTAAACTTTTGACCGGTAGTGTATATAATATTAATACATCAGAATTTTTTTTTAATTAGCCAAGTGGTTAAGCTCAATGGAAAAAATGGAAAAGAAGCCCACAGATCATTCATTCCTTAAATAATAATTCATTCAATATCCAGTTGCCAGTAAGACTGTTGTTCTTTCCGTTCCATTATAGGCATTGTCCCATGTTTAAATCCATCCATCTCCAAAAATCAGTGCAGTGAACAAAGTCTGTAGATCCGGTCTGGGCCTGGCAACTAAAGCATGCATACAGAACAAAGAAATCATCTCTTCCAGTGACCTCAGAAATAGTGGGTGAGAACTGAAACTAGAAATGACGTCTTAGTTCCTTAGACACGCAAGGACGCACCGACAGGGATGAATGGTTATTCAAATGTTATGATTTACTGTCTATTGCCAAACCCAAACAATTCCAGATGGCTTTAATCTTTAAACAAATCACACAAGTGTCTGCATGCAACTTCTTGGCATAGAGCTTCCACATGACCATGCAAGTTAACAGTGTCACACAAACAAACTGTCACCATGGTATTTAAAAATTTTGCAATCCAAATTATGCTGTCCATGAAATATTTGTATTGTCTAATGCAAATATTCCATTAGAAAGATGTTCCATCTTAAAAACGTATCTAAATTATGACATGTTCCCTCAATGACAAATGCAGAAAAGTTAGTTCATGCGTTCATGACATCAAGGCTAGATTATTGTAATGCTCTTACCGGGTGGTTGCCCTGCACGCTTAATAAACAAACTACATCTGGTACAAAATGCAGCAACTAGAGTTCTTACTAAAACCAGGGATTATATTACCCCCATTCTGTCAACAATGCATTGGCTGCCTATTAAACATCACATGCATTTTAAAATCATGCTAATTACTTACAAAGCACTAAATAGTTTAGCTCCCCAGTACTTCAGCAAGCTCTTAAAGGAGTAGTTCACTTTTAAAACACTTTTGCTAATAATTTACTTACCCAGGATTTTCTCCATTATAATGGACTTCAATGGGAACCAAACGGTTCAAGGTCCAAAAACAGTTTCAGTGCAGCTTCAAAGGGCTTTAAACGACACCAGATGATGAATAAGGGTCTTATCAAGCGAAACGATCGGTCATTAAAAAAATAAATAAAAAAGTTTAAGTTTTATAAGCACAAATGCTCGCCTTGCTCTGTTCTGTGATGAACGTTCGTGCACTCTCCTGTTCATCAAAATGAACAAATCTTTTTCGAGTCATGACTCGAAGGGTCCTAGATAAGACCCTTATTCATCGTCTGGTGTCGTTTAAAGACCTTTGAAGCTGCACTGAAACTCTCATTTCGTCCTTGAACCGTTGGTTCCTAATGAAGTCCATTATATGGAGAAAATCCTGGAATGTTTCCTTAATCCTTAATTTCTTTTCAACTGAAAAAAGAAAGACGTGGACATCTTGGATGACATGGGGTGAGTAAATTATAAGCTAAAGTTTTTTTAAAAGTGAACTACTCCTTTAATGCACTATAGTCCTTCACATCTGCGATTTCAGAATTTCGGCCAGTTAATAATCCCTAGATTATTAGATCCTTTTCCTATTTAGCACCAGGAACAGTCTTCCTAACATTGTCCAGGAAGCAGACACACTTATCACATTATGACATTGTGACATTATCACATTTCTATTCTATTTCTAATTCAGGAACACTGTCCATTACACCCGATGTACTTCCTGATGCATCTAATATTAGTCTCTCTGTTATCCCTAGGTTACCGTAGTCAGCTGTATCCGGTCGTATCCAGATTCGATGGTGGACCTGCACCTAGACACGACCACAACGAAGCCCTGAATGTCAGCAGAGGCCGTGCCTACTGAGACAACGACTGCCAGATCCTCAGAACCAGACAGGTCCACTGCACAGACCTATGACCAGCTTCGTCTCCATACTGGAATGATGAATCCAATCTTCAAGAAAAAGGAATTGGATGAAATATTGGATGCTACAATCCACAATCTGAATTCTGGCTTTTTGTGATGGATTTTGAATCACAATCACACTGTGTTCCTTCGTTGACCAGAGCAAAACTGGGGAGCTGATCCTGGTTTCTCCCAAGGTTTTTTTTCTCCATTCTGTCACCTGATGGAGTTGAGGTTTCTTGCCACTTTCATCTCTGGCTTGCTTAGTTAGTACTTAACATTCAACAGTATTACTGATCAGTTTTCTGTAGAACTGCTTGAATTGATGATCTTCATAACAAAACCTGAATCAACACTGAACCGACTTCAACTGAACAATGACACTATTTTCTCTTAGAGCTAAAACAAACTGTTTGCATCATTGAATCACTTTCCTATTATCACCAGAATAAATGATTTAAAAATATATGAAGTAATTTTATAGTTTAATTGTTATAATGTTTCACCATATTGCTATTTATAGTCTATTTTAATCAAATAAATGCAGCCTTGGTGAGTATAACTGTACGTTCACACCGCCGCGACTTGAGCGTCAAATAAGCTCTGGCCGTCCTGTCAAGGACGCTTGTCAAATAGTACGGGGAAGCTTGTTGACGCTTTGGATGCTTTGAACGCTCTGACGTTGCAGGGAGAATAGAAGTGTCACAACATAAAGTAATAAACAAAAAAAAACAAGCAATACATTGAAGAAACCTTTTATAATGACAGCACTTTTGTGACCGTTTTGGTTACATTTGGTCAGGAAAAAATAGGTAGCTATTATTATTGTTGTTTGCGGTCAAATCGGTGTCACCATGACCAAATTAATTGCATTCCCGATTTAAAACGAGCGTTCGTAAATATTTCAAATATAAGTTGCACTCATGCGATCCCTATAAGCAAACAACGTCATGTCATAAATGATACGAAACCAGTAGGAATCACAGCAAAGAGATTATAAGCTCTTCTTCCTTCTCGGTAGAGCTCCGACCGATAAAGGATTTTGAAGGTCGATACCGATACAAATATTTTTGGGTTTTAAAATCCGATATATCGGCCGATATTTTTTTATTTTTATTTTTTAGAAACGCACAACAAAACATTAACATATTTCCCTAACATTAGTTATTTGTAATTATTTATGAGTTTTAACTAAAATAATATGATAATGCATTTTAAAATAAACTTTCTTTTATTGTCACAACAGAACAGACTGATAGCTTTGTGGTTCGCTAGTCTATGATGAGCCATAATTTACCAATGGATAACGTCATACTGCAAATTGTAAAACATACATTTTCAATATAACAGGCCAAAGAGAGATGATGCGTCTCATTGCTATAACCGTCACGCGCTATTAAAGAAATACTTCAGTCACATTGTCAAAAGTTAAAAGGACAGTCAGTCAACTACACTGTAACAACGTAACGTAACTATTACTAGCTAATTCCACTTCACTCTCGGCTTATTTAACAGCAGAAAAACTGGACATGATAGTCACAAATGTTGTCATGCTTATTTGAGTTAAGAGAACGGATGGGGATGCTCTTTTAATTGTTATTCAAGCAATGTATGTCTCGTGACCAACTCAACGAGTGTTGCCAACAGGCACGGTGTAGAGTGCCCTCTAGTGAACAAACTACACAACTCCAACACTCATGACATGGTTCAAGCGTGTTTTCATCTGTTTTTATTTTATTTTTGAAATATTAATTTATCGGCCATTATAACTGCCGATACCGATATTTTGGAAAATGCCTAATATCGGCCGATATTATCGGTCTGCCGATATATCGGTCTGGCTCTACTTCTCGGAACTAATGTTTTGGTAGGAACGAAAGTTTACATTGTGTATTTCTCCGGGAATTAGCCAGTGTAAAGGACATCTATATTCCAATTGGTTGCTGCCGTTTCGCCGCAGCTTGCCGCTGCACCGTGTCACAGCTCATAACAATAAAGTTGAGCTTCTTTCAACTTTCTGATTGACGCTCAAAATGCGACGCCGATGGATTTGACGCTCCTTGCAGCTGAGAAAAGCCAACTTCCATTGAAAATGAATGACTTACGGCCGCTTTGGAAGCTCAAGTCGGCGGCGGTGTGAACGTACAATTAGAGAATTTGTTCAAAAACATTAAACTGACCCCAACCTTTTGAAATATATGGCCCAAAGTATTGGGCCACTTTGTCAAAAGTTTTGTCAAAGCTGTCCAAATGGTTTCTGGCACCATTGCATGTCACAAACACAATAAAACTAAATTACCTTTTGTTACTCCCCGATGACTCTATTAGTGCCGAGTCCTTGCTTCGGCTATTGGAACTCCCTGAAGACTCATTGCCATGGGACTCATTTCCATGGGAATCATTCCCGTGGGACTCGTTCCCATGAGACTCTGTTCCACTGCCACTGGACCCGCTACTCTTCATATCCACATCTTCATGGAGGGAATGTTTCATCTTCCGGTTGTTATGGGGTGAAGCGGGAGGGTCTTGGCTACTGTCACTTCCTTCGGATGCCAGGCCAAGTTCAGCCCCTCCGCGAAACTACCCATGCGATGCAACGTTGACATTGAACTGCAGCCGGCTGCATCGTTCTGCCCCTCCAGCGAGGAGAACAGGTACGGTTTGGAATCTGAGTCCTCAGACATCGGACTGGGTTTGAAGAAGTGAAACAAGGCGCAAGCAGATTACCTCATCTTCATGGTGAGGCGTTCAGAGGGAATTCAGACGAGCGCACGTTTGCTATGGGAATAAAAAAGAGATAGAACATGAGTCATTAATGAAATGTATTTTTCATTTGAAAACATCAGGAAATCTTGTCCATAAACCACAATCAAACTAGACTTTTAGAACGTAATTTACAGAAATTTCAAAATGACGTAACAATTGAAGGCGTCATTTTTAATAACATAACTCAACATATAACATCAAAAACAATAAAGATATGAAATCTACTTCACTTTATGCCAATGCTCCAATTAAATGTTGTGTTTTTTCATGTTATATGAATTCGCAAGTCTGAGCACACAAACCTGATCTTTGTAATGTAGCGAAATGCAAAGTTTTGCATGGATATGTCAATGGAACGCAAAGTGTAGTGTGACTAACCCTTTCGACAAAGGTAGAGGATGATGCAATTAAGCACATCAAAAGAAACCAGGGAAAAACGGGACAGAGATTATCTGCATGCCTTCCCTGTACAGGAGATCCAATCATGTCTTTAGTTGCACAATATTCTCCTATAACAGCAAAAGATGAAAGTCAAATTCATGACTGTTGAGAATGCAATAGTAAAGCATAAAAACACTGTCTGATCAAATACTGAGGTCAAATCTACAGGCAGGTCTAGACCCAAAGAGCCTAAACTTAGAGTTCAAAGGTGGGCGATCCTGGTGTCCCCTTGTGTCCTTTAACTAAATAGATGTGGCATTTCGGATTGTAAAGAGTGCCTCCTTCAAAGGACCAATCCCAGCAGTGCACATTAAAGCTGTCTGGACCAACAACAGGCCTTGACTGGTTTTTATCCCTTTATGTTGGCATGAAAATGGCTGGGGGGAATAAACTCTTATCCCCTTGCTCTTAAAGAAATAAATAGTTGTCTGAACAGAGTAGTTAAGACTGAGCCAAGTTTCCTGGTCAGGAACTGAGATGAACCGTATTAAAGAAAGACACCTTCAAGGCTCTTTCATTCAAGAGCTAAAAACACACCTGTAAGATTGCCAGAGAGTAGAGTACGTTAGTGGATTACCTGTGTGACCAAGACCTCAATAGATTTACCATGCATGACAGATATACCGTTGTAACATATATATATATATATATATATACACACACAGTATATACATATATATATATATATATATATATATATATATACACACACATAGTACTTCAAGAACACCTGTGTTAACTTACAAAAAAAATTACAAAATACATCATACATGCACTAAAAATTACTTTGGGGCCAGCTGATTATCCTATTATAAATTATTACATAATTATGTGGCAATTAGGGTTGGGTATCATTTGAATTTGAACGATTCCTGATTCTGATTCCGATTCCGATCCCTTGTTTCGATTCCGGTTCCTAACGATTCTCGATTCCGATTCTTTTAAGAGGCAGGGTCAAAAAAGTTTAGCTAACCTTGCTAACCAATGGTCTTTCTGAAGGAAATACTCCTTTCTTAAGGAAATACTCCTTCTGTCAAATACTCCTTTTGTCACAAATGTTGCATTTTGCCGAGATTTCGTTATTTTTAGAAAAGTGAAGCCACACTTTGGACCGTCGACGCAACCTACTCATGTTCCAACTCGCGTCGGTTATGCCAACACTTCCGGTAGACGCTTCTTCGTTGGTGTTGTTCAGTGGTTTCTTCTTCCGGTCGACTAACTGTGAATATCGAAACTAGGAATTGAAATTTTAACTTTTGAACGATTCCGGGAAAACCGAAAAGTTAGTCCCAGTTCCAATCGATACTCGATTCTCAATACCCAACCCTAGTGGCAATGCATAAATAATAATACAATGAATTACACTTTAAAAATGCATTCTAAATTCAGATTGGATTAGCCACTTATAACAAAAAATTTTGCACTATTTATAATTAACATTAATATCCCATGTTGCATGGTTACTGGTCAATCTCTGCCACTTAAACATTACATGTCCAGCACATGTTTTTTTGTGTGTGTTATTGTCACGTAAAGCAAAAATAAAGCAGTCCTACCCATTTAATAGTTACAACAAAACTACTAACAAAATACCTGCCCTACTGGCATATGTCAATGACATTTTTTATGCATATCCTGCTACCCCACCCAAATCACACCAGTCTGACGTATTATAATCGTAATATGTCAGGCTGAGTGCCTACTGTAACCTAGTAACACACAGGGTAATAACACAACAATGCTAAACTTTGGATTTTCTGTTGCATAGAGACACACTGGCCAAAATTAAGTAAACATTAACAGAATGAATTAATTTGCCATAATAAGCTGTAAACCCCAGCATGTAGAAACCTGGCTTTCAGCCTTTTAGTATGAATCTTTTAACTTGGCCTAACATTTTAAAAATTAAAGTCAAAGTAAATCCGATGCTCTAGACATGAACTTAAGATGGCACATTTAACCATTAACATGGATTTTATAGGGGAACCTTCATGTAATGTAGTTGCCTGGGGGCCATAAAGCAGAACACTGCATTTTGATATAATTACAGCTGAGCTGACTTATATTAATATCTCTTTCCAATACAATAGGAGCTCATGGGAGAAGCACATTGGCTAACACATCCGAACTACAGTCTAAAAATATATGATTAATAAAAATGAAGTGTTAATAATGAAAAAAAAATGTTTGCAATGTCAATTAGGCCTATAGTAGGGAGGGATGCACCGATATGACAATTTTGGCCGATACCTATAACCAATAATTCTTTATATTTGAAAGCCGATAACCGATATATTGGCCGATAAATCTAAATCCAAATTTTTAGACAATTTTTGAGAGCCTGATTATAAAAAAGTCTCCCCATTAAAAGTCAAGATACAAACACAATTACGATGTTCTTATTTTAATCAGACTTGCGCTGCACATTTTGCACTTTAACTGGATTTTCCTCTTTTAAAGTGATTTCAATCATATTTCAAGCAATTTAAAAGCATCACGTTGAACAGTGCACATCTAAAGTGCTTGAGCTGAAGGAAATAATACATTATTTATCGGCTTTTAGATATCGGCTAAATGTTCTTGTTGGGCCGATAACGATAACATTAAAAATTATCATTTATCGGCCGATACCGATAATGTGGCCGATATATCGTGCATCCCTAGCCTATAGATGTAAAACGTGGGTCTGTGCTTTATTAAAAGACACACACAAGCACACAAAATATGCAATGATATTCAGAACGTTCAAGCCAATAACTTTAGAGGCAAATTCATGTGCCTTCCTGGCCTTGCTAAAAATATCATGTCAAAGACCACTGCCAGCATTGCTTAACAAGTTCAAAGTCACAATCTCACTGCTGATTTAGCACTTTTATTGCAGGCCACTGAACTCAAAGACCAACAACCAGGCTACTACCATATATATTGTGCTAAAACTTGTAATGATCTGAATTTAGCAGTTGTTTCTAGACATAAAATAAGTAGTCATCAATTTACTTTGGTAATTTAGGATGATAAAATCCTATTCATTGCACAGTACATCTGGTCTTCAGCTTCTTTCATTGCATTATAAAAGACTTTGACATCAGCATATACATTTGAGTGTAGCATGTCACTCAACACCAAAAAACAATAATCTACTGTAACGTTAACCAAGAAAAGATCAGACAATCAAAGCCTAAACCTAATGACATACAACACGAATCACCCAACATACCACCTTGCAGACAGTTTTATAACTCAGTATCAAGTTAGAGACATTTATGTAATAGAATGTGTAGCAATGGCACATGTTCTCCTGCTTGCTTTATATAAGGACTGACATAAGTTTAAAGACACCTCTGAAAGGAAATAGTTAATATTTTTTGAAAGCTTACATTTTAACACACAATTTAAAGTGTAGGTGGTGACAGACACAAATATGCATCTTTTATGGTGCAAATATTTCTGAGACAAGAAAACCAGTTCATTTCAAACCCCTCTTGCACATTTCAGTTCTTGCATTTGGTATTATGTACAATTAAATGTATAAATAAGACATTTAACAATCAATCCTAAGATTGAACTCGGTTTAAAGTTATAGGCTTAGTAATGTGTTCATATTATCTATCTTCTATAAAAAAGATATAATATTGTTGTATTAAAAATCCATGTAAAAGACTGCAGACTAATGCGATTTTTCATCAAATATATCAGGAGGTCAAAACAATTCAATGCACAATTAGTCATTATTTCATACATTTAAAAAAGTGATTTATTATCAAATGTTTAGGAGTTAGGAGTTTAACAGCCCTGAAAAGATTAGACACAGAGATTGATGTCTATGTTCCATGATGTCAAGATGCCATGATGTCAATCCTCTGTCACTCAGGTCACGGCTTAGAGCGCACTATTCCAGAGTAGCGTGTGTGGCGGGAAAACTGTTGTTAGACTGCACTACACAACCTGTTGACACACATTTGTTCTTTTGGAAGTGAAATTCAAATATTCAAATTTTGGAATGGTACAGATTCATGAACTTAAGCCCTATTCGCACGGGATTAGTATTACCTGGGGACCACGTGTGAATTTGAAATTACCCACCCACATCTGAATTTCGTGTGGCGCATTTGCACGGGATAAGCGAAGCCTGTGATTTTACTATAATTTACTGACTTATCTCCCAGATATGATGTCATTAGGCTATAGCTTTGAAATGTCTTGTCGTTATTATGTCTAGCTGTATATAATACACAGAAGAAGTGTCCTTACCATATGCTGCTAAACATGTCATTCATCTCCATCTAATCGTTCTTTTTGTTTTTGCTCTTATGGTTTTCAGCTTTCTCTTTCTGCAAATTGTATAGTTGTACTAGCGATATGACCCCGCACCCAAAATACTATCAAAACACTCCAACCCAGCCTCTATTCTCCGCGAAAGATGGATAAAAAGGCGCAGATGAAACAAAAACCTTGAAAAAATTATATACGATCCGGCCAAATCACAGAGATGTCAATTCGCACGGGACTAATATTATTACAGGACCTCGGTGTTCGGCGAAATACAGTAGGTAATTTGCGGGGGAATTACAAATTACAGACATGGCCGATTCGCACGGATTAAGATCACAGACAAACCGCGATTATTACAAATTACTAAAGGTCACCAGATAATACTAATCCTATGTGAATAGGGCTTAAGGCCCCGCCCACACTACTGCGTTTCGTTTAAAAACGGAGAATTAAAACGAATACGATCTCCGTCCACACCAGCGTTTTAGAATTGATCTCCGTCCATTAAAACGACTGAAAACGCGGATCACGTGACCATTAACAAACAATGGGCATGCGCGTGCCGGTGTAAACAGGACACGGGTCATGTGATGGGTGGCTGACGAATCAGGGAAGGACACGTCATGACCGATGACACCCAATCATAGAGCCGAGCGTGAGTCCTCCGTTTTGTCCCTTCTTCATTAAAACGCCCTCTGGAGATGATTCAAAACGTAAAACGGAGCTGCAGCATTTCTAAACTTTACTGTTTTTTTTTTCGTTTTAGTCTGGATGGGAGGTGCAAACGTCAGCAAAAGGTCTTCGTTTTTAAAGGAAAACGCAGCAGTGTGGATGGGTCATTAGTGTTGCAATGCAGTACCGTCCACGTTTTGTATACATTTAGTTTAACTCTAATTTTTCTAAACCAGGTTTTATGAGAAAATTGAACTGGTCTGATCAGGATAGTACAAATCTTTAGCATTGAGTCATGATATTGTTTGGGTAAATTTGATTTGATTAACTACACTGTAAAAATTTTGGAGTAGGATTTACTTCGAAAATGCTTGCTAAACTATCTCACTCAGAAAATGCTAGTAAATTTACAAAGATTTGCCAAGTAAAAATCTAAACATATTCATCAGTAGCTTTAATTAGAAATCTTTAAGTTAAATTTACTTGGAATATGGAATTAAGTAAACTTTACAAAAAAATAAGTAATTTTAACTCGGCTAGTAAAAGGTTTCTTAATATCGATTTCCTTTGCCTTTGTATTACATTTCACAAAAACAATAATCTTGAATTTTATTAGTCATTTATAGTATGTGCTTTACTTAGATCATCTAAGTAATTTATATTATATATATATATATATATACACTATAAAAAATATTTTCATGATTTGTAATCACAACATTTTTTCTTTTGTCAAATCAACTTAAATAATTTATATAGTTCAGATAACATAATATTCTGAGTTTCTGATGATTAAATCCATCTCCTTCATTGCATTAACTAAATTTTTCCATTTCAATGAACTTAAAATTAAGGCAGCCAGGTAACTTAATTTTTTAAGTTAAACCAACAATATTTTTTTACTTGAAATGTCACAAAATGGCAAGTTACTAATACTGACAACAAAAATCAATGATAAAACAGTGTAAATACAGCTGGAAACCAGTTAAAAATGAGCCTCAATTAATTATTCAAGGTCCATTATGGGAACCCCAGTATAAGAAAAGTTGAGTAATTTATACTTAATTTAATTGAGTTGATATTTACACTAGTAATATGATATTGTATTAATTAAGTACTGATATGGAATTTACTTTGTTTTTTAAATTCTTGCCTGAACTAACTTTTTCAAGTAAATTACATTGTTTTTTTCACTAGTATTTACTTCACCAAAAAATCTTTTTTTACAGTGTACATGATTGCAACCTATTTCAGTCAGTAAATACTTGATTTATATATGTTGCTCAAAAGATGTGCCTTTCTTTGGAAAAGCAGAAAGCAAGCACATTTTTCATTAAAACTACCTACGCACATGGCTGAATAACTTTCAACAAGCCAGTTGCTGTAATGTGACTCACCAAAATGGATGTAATGATGTCGCTGCTTGAGTGTCGCCTGCACTTACATAATACTAAAGTCTTTCTGGACTGGTAGTCATATTCCCTTGTTACAAGTGCCCTTGTAAACAGCTGTTTAATAATGCTGGCAGCTATAGCTAACCAAATCTTTCCAAGAAGACACATGTGATTGGTTACACAAGGGCAGGTGAGACCTCCAGATTAGATTGTGTAAGTGTCTTATATCCTGCTAAAGCTAAATTCAGAATGTTTGGGGCTTTTCGAGCTCTCTGAAACAACTTTAAAATGGGTTTCAGACAGGAGAGCAAACGAATAGTAATTTGTTTACTTAGAGTTTCTTATGGCTTCATGTGATCTCCGAAACCAAAAGTGTGCGTGGAAAGCAAAGAAAGGGAAACCATTTATACATTTTACTATACATGCAACAGGAGTATCCAGCTGTAACTGGTTTTGGCCAACACAAGATGACCTTTACTGTGGTTCTCACTCTCGCCGCCTAGTTAAAAAGCACTATCAATCAATTCCTTATCTCATGATTGTTTATCTAATGCAGGTGTATAGATAGCCAACAGAGAGGGTGAAAGCAGGACAGGGCAGTGGCTAGAAAACCCCTCCAGGGAAATTAAAGCATATATTTGCAGCAGAGCCAGAACCGATTTATCGGCAGGCCGATGATTATTGGCCGATATTAGGCATTTTCCAAACGATCGGTATCGGCAGTTATAATGGCCGATAAATAAATATTTTATCGCCCATTATCGGATTTTAAAACCAACAAATATTTGTATCTGGTACACTATAAAAAATATTTTCATGATTTGTAATCACAACATTTTTTCCTTTGTCAAATAAACTTAAATAATTTATATAGTTCAGATAACATAATATTTTGAGTTTCTGATGATTAAATCCATCTCCTTCATTGCATTAACTAAATTTTTCCATTTCAATGTACTTAAAATTTTAAGGCAGCCAGGTAACTTAATTTTTTAAGTTAAACCAACAATATTTTTTTACAGTGTATCAGCCTTCAATATCCTTTATTGGTCGGGCTCTAATTTGCAGTGGTTTTCTCATGCTGTGTGTGTGGGTCAGACTCATTTCTGAAAGGCTTTTCTCAAGTAATTCTCTATATAAAATATAATGATATTGCTGTGCATGAGATCCACGTCTATAAATGGGATTCTGTTTGCACTAGTCAATTATGTAATGCAGTAAAGCCAAGTTTGCAAGTCAAACACAAAGCACTCGCTTTGACTGCCTTTATATTCTTTACATGAAAAACGTACAATTGTGCAAATAACCTAAATGTGCAATCAATATATTTGCAATATCGTGCAACAGCTGTTTTTTTTTTTTTTGGCTATAAATGCCAATGTTAAAATTTATAATACACCATTTTTATTTTATTCTATGATCTAACCTGTCCAATAAATAATAGGGCCCTATAATTTCTGCAATCATGGAATAAAAAGCACTTTTTACAACTAAAATAACAGTAAAGGGTAAAAGAAATTAATTCCCAAAAATTAAAATGGAAAAAACGGAATTTGCAAAAATTAAAACGGAAAAAACGGAATTTGGGAAAAAATAAAATGGAATTTGGGAAAGAATAAAACGGATTTTATAGGGCCCTAAAATTAAATAGACATTATGTAGAACAGCATCACTTATGTTAAACCAACACAACATTCCGCATATTATGTGAATGTATATCATTTTAAACATAGTACTATACATTTCTTTAACCGTATTATTTAATGCAGAACCAATACTTTTAAAGCCTTAAAAGAAAATCACAAAAAGAGGTAAGAACACAACACACTCAAATCTGGCAATAAAACTGTAGTTTAAAACAATCACATCCAATATAATTCAATGACTGTTCTGTTTCTCATCTAATTTTCATTGAAACACTCAACAAAATAAAGTTGCCACTTGGAAAGATTGCATCAATGAAAGCTTTGGCTTGATGCACTGTTCATGTGGCTCTGAGCCAGGAATAGTCTCTAAATGCATAAAAATGCACCCGAGGACACTCTTCGTGCGTCATCACTTTCCTTCCTCCAGCCTACTCTGCCCTCGCAGCCAATCCCATCACAACTGCCAACGCTTTCACCCTATCATGTGGAGCAACTCCTGATATCAGACACATCACCAAAAACTGCTCGCCCACACTTTCTTTTATAGCCAGAGTGAGAAGTTCAACAACCCTCATGTGGCCCTACAACATGTATTTAAACAGCTTTATTTGGAGAAAGGCAATGTTTCTGCTTAGACAGATCACCCAAAGCACATCCTTTATTTCATGTGTTAAAGCATCCATTACAGATGCTATCTACGCATTTATCCTTAATAGTGATGTCATACCATCAGTGATGCATGTGCAAACATTATTCCAGCATCACCAAAATTAGATCTTACAATTACATGTCTCTAAAGATCTCATTTGGATCAAGCTTTTTAACATTCACTCTTGGCGAAGAAATACGAGACAGAAAAATACTACTTCCTGATTCCATTTAAACAACGGAATCTCATTACATTTTAAATGGAATAAATCATGATGTGCAAATTAAAATGCTAATTAGCGTATATCACACAAAAGATTTTGGGAAATGATTGCAAACAAATTGTGATGAATACAATAAGAGGTCAGGTTTGAGAAAAAGACCATTTTCATTTTCAGATTTTCTTTCATTTTGTCCCAAAATGTCACTATATTATTGCTCAGTCCTTAATTTAAAATTGGATATGTATGTCCTACTTTATCCACATACATTATTGTCGCATTATTATCAACCAGCTCAAATCTGCTACATGCAAATAAGGCATACAGATATTAAAAATAACACCATGATTTTCTATAAGGCTGCTTTGAAACAAAAAAGTTGTTGCAATGAAATTAACACTTTGACGAATCACAATGCATATGGAGAGTTGATGTGCTCATTACATTAGAGGCAGATTAAGGTATTTGGAGCACCTCTTGTAGGAGTAGGTCAGTTTTAATAGCCTACAAACACCCCATTGCCTCCTCTGAGTTCAAGACTCAACTACCCACCATACACTGTGATATAAGTGGACAACTGCCAACTTTAGGCTAGGCTATATATACTGTGTTAAAATCAATTTAAAGTCATCATTTACTCATCATCATGTTGTTCCAAGCAAGTCACCATTCACTTTCATTGTATGTCAAAAAGATTCAAATTAAAGTGAATGGTGACTGAGACTATAATTCTGCCTAACATTTCATTTGAGGATATAACAATAGGCTTGCAATATTCCTGAGAGTTAAAATGACCACATTTGGCAGTGAATTTGATTTAAAGTTCGTGAACTTATGCAATAAGTGCCATTGTCATGAGTCTGATGTGTGTGCATCAGTGGCATGTGTTACAGCAAGGCGTTATCTAACATGACTTTACCTGTGATAATTATACAGCCTGCAATGACATAATGTTCACATCCAGACCCATACAACAGTACAAAATGTTCATTCATTTTGGGAGGGAAATGAATAGCAGGCTATTTTAGCAATTATTGTATTATTAACCTACTAGTGTATATTTTTGTTATCAAGAACTCCTCTCTGTTAATAACTATATATACATTTATGGTAACTTTTTCCCATTTTACTTGAAACTATTCATTAGCAATGTTTTTTTTTATTCACAATGACTTATTCCTCCTCATATAACTATTTATTAGGAAATTTCAAATATTTCATAGTTAATTAGTATTAGCATTTATTGAAGTTATCCTATAACAAACTGAATAGACACTTAAACTAATATTAAATGCTTGTATCTACAGTTATTTATACGACAATTTTTAAAGAAGTGACAACTTATAAACTTAAGACGTCAGAATTAGAAGATTGAATAACGAATAGTTGCAAGGGCTTATTTAATATTGAATTTATAGCTAAAAATGTACTACAATACTAACAAAAATAGAAACTAGTAAGGAATAAATGTAAAAATGGCTTGCCATGGCAAACGAAGCTATAGTAGGCTGTTTCATAACCTAAAAGTTCACTTTTTAGCAAAAATATTTAGCAGTTTCATAGTCTCAGTAACTAGGGTGCATTTAAAAAAGGTTATATCGCATTTCTTCATTGAGGTAAACAAGGAGGACAAAACTGTTGAGATTTAAAGGGCTTTGCTCTGGAGCACTGACCGAAGATGACCTAATCACTGACACAGTTATGCAACGCGCACATAACATACATATATGACACATATATGACTAAACCAATGTATATCACATAACGATAGGTTACAGTGTATCTATACGAACACCATTTAGTGTTTACGACAGAAACTTGTTTAAAAGAATTGGTCACACATTGCCGTCAAAGGAAACTGTTATACAACTCCTCAACAGCCAAGTCTTCCTAACAACATAAATGACTGTATCTTACCTGACAACTTAAAAAGTCTTCGTTTACGTACAGGTTGGCTGTCCCAAAGCAGGTCTCCGTCCTGGACCGGCTTAATAAAAATATATATTCCCGAAATTCCAGTCAAGCCTCGGCTCAAGTTCTGACACACTTCACGGCAGACTGCTCTCTTCTCTCACACACCGCTGCCCTGGATCTCTCGAGCTCCCAGCATGACCTGCATTCAAACTCCTCCCACCGTGTACTCCTATTGGTCGAACGCCGCGTATTTGCATGCAAAAAAATGCGGAAATGCCAGGAACGCGCTGTGATTGGCTCAGAGGGCCGCCAGTCTTTTTATATAAGTATGTCATACGCCTCACGTGGAGAATCATGACGACGTGTGTTGCGAATGGGCAAATCAGTAGTAAGAGAACGCTAGTGAATGGGACACCGAAGAGGGAAAAGCCTGTGGTTGGTCCTGGAAAGCTGAGCACGCCGAACGTTATACAAACGGTTATACAAGTGTGTGTACAGTCAATGTGGTCCTCTCGCCCTGTATTAGCGATGGCATTTGATCCTGTTATTATATGGACGGACGTGCGTGGATGCTCGAAATTATCCAGTAACTTAAGTTTTATTAGTAAATTAAATTTAATTCAAATTTATTTAAAAAAAACAAACACATATTGATTCAAAGCAACTTTACAGAAAGTGCATTTCAGAAATGTACACATTTATTAAGTTCATCTATGTGAGAGTAATGTAGGTTACATCTACACATAATAGATAACAAACCATTCAATCATTTTTTGTCATAACACACAGGCTACGGTAACATCTCATACAGATGCTATTCCGATAACATCTTAAGTAGGCTATTCATTTTTTTTACCCTAGTATTCAAACTGCATATTGCCTATGTTTAGCTGCAATGATAATATTACTGTCACATTGAGCATCCTCTGCAACAAATCAATTTTAGTTGTATTCTGATATAAAAGGCTGTGTTTTAAAGCACTCTGGATATGTGAGTTACTGAAGAGAACACATTAATAAACCAGTATGAGTAGCAAAAAACACTCTCTTTTTCTCTGTTTGGACTCTCTCCATTCCCATCTGTTAGAAGAGGAGTCATCTTGCCTTTTGCCAATAATTGTTTTTCTCTTCCTGCATTAATTTATTTTTACTTCAAGGCAATGTTCATGGCCTGACCTGAACAGCTATTTATGTGATGGGTAAACGTTTTATTAGGCTCATTATTTCAGTTCCATCTTCCATTTAATATCATGACCAATATGCTGTTGTACTGAATATGGCACTAGGTTGCAAAAAAATCAGTGAGAACAAGAACTCTTAAGGTGATCAAATTTATTATGAATTTATTCGGAGAAAATGCTGTGGAATGTTTTCTGTGATTCTCTTTCTCACATACACACTTATCTCATTAAAATAAATCTCAATAACACCAGATGGCTTCCAATATGGATCCACAAGATTGGACATCAAATCACCCCAGACCATTTCTAAGAACTAAAAATCATAGCCGAAATAAATCCTCTGATATAATGATCAGCTGAATATTAGTGTGTTGTACAGTGAACTAATGTACTTTGAAAGTACAAAGGCAATTGCATTTTGATCCAGAGAGCACAGATTGAGTATTGTGTTCTCTGGTGAAATTAAACCATTGAAAAATGTTATTCTCAGTGATGGAAATGGTCAAGATTTACTGAGGTACCTCAGTTTAGGACATATTTAAATTTTTAAACCATAGAGTAAGAAAATCCCACTATATATCAAATTTGCATAGTGTTGGGAAGGCCATTACATGGATAAAATATGTGAATCCTCTGACATTCGAACTGATTGATCAATGGTGAAGTCCTCATTCAGTGGCTGTAATGAGGATGCAAACCAAAATTAACTCTAACGTTTAGTTAATCCATTTGGCAAAAACGTGCACTTATTGTTTTATGTATGGGTGACCATTTGTTTTTTGGGTATTGTTTTGCAATGAATGACATTTATGGACAATGAAATGTCATATTTCTGCATGTAAAATCAAAGAGACCAAGTTTTCGTTGAAATCAAAGGTAGTATATTTCATTGAGATGACGATCACATAATGCATTATGACTTTCTTGGTGGGAAGAAAATCCAACCAATGCAAAATGTTAATTATAATTAAAATGCATTCAATATTTGAAAGCAATTGGGTTGATTGCATTAAAAATGAAACCATAAGCACTCATGTGCAAGTATTTTTCATGCTTATTATAATAATGCATTAGCTAATAATCTAAAACCAAACTATTTACTTTATGAGTTCTGGATGTAAAATACAACGTGACTCCTTTAATGTGCCTGTGAGCCATTTGTTTTACTCGTAAAATTGTGTAGATATGAATTGTTCAAGGCTTATGCCCTATACTGGACTCTCTACTTCATGTTAGTATTGGTAATGTCATCGTTTGGCCTAATTTGATCAAAACTGGCATACTGAGTTCCATTCTCATGACAAAAACTCTCTTTATCATTAAAATATCACAATAAAAATGCTGAAACATTTTACTCAGATATATGCTAGTTTTTAAAATCAGAAATCAGGTGAAAGGAGGCATGCTTTTTGTCTGAATTGTGAATTGTATTTAAACTGACTGTGCTATTTCATGTACTACAGAGTTTCCATTTCTTTGACCCTAAATTAAGAAGCTAGGATTTCTTAATGGTTCCAAACGGGACCCAAAAGAGTTGTTTTTGGCTGCGATGCCATTTGAAGAACAATTTTTGTCTCCCCAAAGAACCTTTCAGTGAACAGAAATAACCATTTTTCCCCATTAAATAACCTTTTGTGCAATGAAAGGTTCCATTGAGATTAAAGTTCTTCATGGACCCATATGCCAATCAAGAACTTTTATTTTTATGAGCGTATTTAAAAGTTCACATTACAGGATTCAGATCAAATTCTTAATTTATGCTCCTGAATTATAAGAAAACACTTTAAAGATTGTTGTAAACTTGTAGCATATTCAGCATTTTTGCATAAAAATTTCAGCATCACATGACGTAGCCAGTCAGGGGTGGAGCACCAAATGATTAAAAAGCTGCTTTGCTTGGTGTGTGTATGTGTGTGTGTGCAACATGCAGCTGAAGCAGACTTTCCTTTTCCGAGTAAGTTTATTCATTTTGAATTTGTGCTTTATATAATGTTATTTATTGAGATTATGTTTGTTTATAATTTTTATATATATATATATATCACTATCGGTTAAAAGTTTAGGTGTCGGTAAGAGTTTTTATGTTTTTAAAAGAAGTCTCTTCTGCTCACCAAGGCTGCAATTTTTTGATAAAAAATACACAAAAAAACACAGTAATATTGTGAAATATTATGACAATTTAAAATGACTTTTTTATGTTAATATATATTAAAATGTAATTTATTCCTCTGAAAAAAAAGCTGAATTTTCAGCATCATTACTCCAGTCTTCAGTGTCATATGATCTATATATATATATATATATATATATATATATATAGAATATCAGTGTTATTACTATTTGATTGTTAAACTGTTTATTGTTGATTTAATTGGATTTTTTTTGTTTGAATTTCCATAATGTTAAATGTATTTAAAATCTGTTTGTATATGCACCATAAAAACTTTCTGATTGCTTCTATTTACAAATAACAGATTATGGATTTAAATACTGTGTTTTAATGACACACCATCCTGGCCATGACTGGGACGGAGAAGGTTCTGGCCTGGTGCCCGGTAAAACCGTGCTGTACTCCTCCTCACACTTCCTGGAGTGGCCACCCCTCCCTCTCCTTTCCGCTTATACAATATGTCAGAGGATCAGTACATGACATAAAATCTTTAATCAGTGATTGTAAAAAAAGAAAATATATTCTAGTTTAACATTATATCATTTATGATGGAGTAACACAATTATTTATTGAAGTTTTAAATATATAAAATATGATGTCATTTGAGAGCTCTTAAAAGATTTAAATGATTCTATTCAGGGTTTTATCTTAACAAAATGCCAAAGGATCAGCTATCATTCTCCTTCAGATTTAGAAAACTGATTCCATTGACAAAAGTGTTAATGAAGGACAACAGGAAGAGAAGCATTAACAAGAATTAACTGTAAATGCCTACCTCTCTCCATGACGTAAATCCAATGCGCTGGGTTTGTTTATTGTGGAGGATTGTGGAGTGCTTTCAAGAAGAGGACATGTAAAAACCAACACAAAACAACCACAATCAAACAATCAAACAACAACAATGTACTGTTTTATAGCATTAAGATGTTCCCCTAATTATGAAATATCAGAAACGTGCACATCCTTACAAAGTCACAGGATTTTTTCCCCATCTGAGGTTGGTGATTTAGCCAAAACCATTTTCTTAGTCCCGTTCATCAACTCTATTTGCTAGAGCTACAAAAAGCCTCATAATGCTGCATTATTGAATCCCATTGGTTCAGTAGGATTATGCATTACAGGTAGTTGAAGGTACTGTTGAATTCTTGTTGTCATGACAACTCGAATCTTTAAGTAGCTTAAGATGTTGGCTGCTTGTTTGAATTAACTCTTGGAAAAATTCAAATGGGGATCTACACTCATCTAAAGGATTATTGGGAACACTATAATAATACAGTTTGACCTCCTTTTGCCTTCAGGACTGCCTTAATTCTGTGATTCAACAAGGTGTTGAAAGCATTCTTTAGAACTGTTGGCCCATACTGACAGGATAGCATCTTGCAATTGATGGAGATTTGTGGGATGCACATCCAGGGAATCGAAGCTCCAGTTCCACCACATTCCAAAGATGCTCTATTGGGTTGAGATCTGTATATTGTAGTACAGTGAACTCATTGTCATTTTCAAGAATCCAATTTGAAAATGATTTGAGCTTTGTGACCTGTGCATTATCCTGCTGGAAGTAGACATCAGAGGATGAGTACATGGTGGCCATAAAGGGATGGACATGGTCAGAAACAATGCTCAGGTAGGCCGTGTCACTTAAACGATGCCCAATTGGCACTAAGGGGCCTAAAGTGTGCCAAGAAAACATCCCCCACACCATTACACCACCACCACCAGCCTGCACAGTGGTAACAAGGCATGATGGATTCATGTTCTCGTTCTGTTTACGCCAAATTCTGACTCTACCATCTGAATGTTCTCAACAGAAATCGAGACTCATCAGACCAGGCAACATTTTTCCAGTCTTCAACTGTCCAATTTTGGTGAGCTCTTGCAAATTGTAGCCTCTTTTTTTCTATTTGTAATGGAGATGAGTGGTAGCCTACCCGGTGGGGTCTTCTGCTGTTGTACCCCATCCGCCTCAAGGTTGTGCATTTTGTGGCTTCACAAATGCTTTGCTACATACCTCTTGATTGTAAACCGAGTGGTTCAGTCAAAGTTGCTCTTCTATCAGCTCTGAATCAGTCGGCCCATTCTCCTCTGACCTCTAGCATCAACAAGGCATTTTCGCCCACAGGACTGCCGCATACTGGATTGCTCTTACAAGGACCACACCCCTAAATACATTGAAGCAACCATGTGATTCATTAATGAGAAATTGAGAAGGTGTTACTGATAATCCTTTAGGTGAGTGTATAGACCTTATGCACCAGAGAAACGTGGGCACCGTCATCTTTAGATTATTGTCTTTGAACTTCCGGTTTTGTGGTCACTCTATATATTTCTATGGCATCACTGTCGAGGAATAATTAGCTGGTGAAGTGGATTTACTTATCGTGAGAGTTAACAAAAGTTATCATGAGCATTGTAATGTTTATCAAAAGCATTGTAAAGCAGATGTCTTAACAAATGTCAACCGGAAATTTTTTTACTGAGCAGTTCTTTCATACCTAATGCAAGATCGCTGTGAAAATACAGACGGAAAGCAAAAGACAATCAGAGCGCAGCAATGAAAAAGAGGCGGGGCTACACAAAGGTCTATATGGAACCCTAATGTTCTTGACTCAAATTAAAATGTAAAGACAAAATTCAATGATTGCATAACAGATTTATGTTTAACAGGTTATTTCGATTTTTCTAGTGATAAAGTGTGTTTAAGAGCTGTTTAATTCAAAACATTTAATTAAAATAAAAAAAATTAATCCATGAATCTGATAATGGAATAACCCATAAAAGTCATGAAGCGTCTGTAGAATCCTTTAAATCTACACAGCACCTTTTTTTCTAAAAGTGAACAGGTTGTGCTGTGCTTTCATAACTTTCCTTTATTTGGATATCGTTTTTCACTCTCATGTTTCTGGTGGCGCAGCATGTTGTGTTACACAATGTTCTTGCGATCATTTATTGTTGCCACTGCTCACATGTGGTGGTAGAGGAATTATTTTGTAATAAAAAAAAACACATTACTCAGAGTATGTTCTGACCTCAGAGAAGCATCCCTTATGTTGTGTTCATTTATTGCAGAATGTGTCCTGCGCATGTTGCTGAGGAACCGTGAGATCCTGCAGATGGGCGATGGGGGAGGATGACATGAAAACCATTTTATAAACACATTTATATAGAAAACCATCAATGAAATAGATTTGGTTTAGACTGCTGGAAACTTTTGCAATCTAATTTCTGTGGTTATTGTTGCCAACAAAAACAATTTCTTTAAATTCATGCATGCTTATATTATGCATTTCAATGCAGGTATCAAAAAGATATTGAAGTTCAATTATCACCCACAATATTTAGCTCACAAAGAAATAGAAAGACATAAGAGAGAGAGAATTTCAAGCTGTGCAATCTATGCTAAAGAAAAACAACTATAATCACTGTCCATCTGACTTTTATTAAGTTAATAAAAATGAAATTGTGTCCTTTAATAAGGACATTTACCACAGAAAGATACATCATGGTGTAGGCTACATTTATGTTAAAAACAGGATTTTACCAGTGTAAACAATTACGACTTCTAACTAAATTGAATCTAAAGTAGCTCATTTAAATAATGCAAGGTCCCAATTCCTCATGGCGAAGTTTGTATTATTTTTTTATATACACTTAATATTAATATAGCGACAATGTGGATATCCATATGCAATTCACCGAGCATTATGGGAACGAATGACCGATGACGTAAATAAAATTAAAATGTTTTGATAGTTTGATTCTAAAGTATATTTATAGACTATAGGGTGCCCAATCCTGTTCCTGAAGATTAACTTAAATTTTAAGCTGTGTCCTTTATAATTCAGTTGTGTCTTATCGGAGTTAGAGCTGAACTTTGCAGGAAGGTAGATCTCCAGGAACAGGATTACCTTTAGGCTGTGGGTTATTACAGATCTATATTATAGTTTATAGGCATTATAGAATGGCTCTTTCGGAAGTATCTTGAACATTGTATAAGCTTTAAATTAATTTAATTTGTCATTAACCCTCTTGGAGTTTAAGGTGTTTTTGGGGTCCTTGAGATATTTTTGAAATATGTGCTTTTTTCAGTTGCTTATAAACATATTAATGGCAAATGTGTAATTACACTCTATTTAGCACAAACAGGGCTACCATAATATGTAAGCAACATGTATTTGTGTGAAGAGATGACTCAACGCCGGCGAAATGGTATGCCCTAAATTAATACATGATTAACTAAATGTATTTTTCAACACAGTCTCATGAAGATGCATATCTATACCACGAGTGTCATTTCTTGTGGCATTTATACGCCAAAAATGGTTTTTGCGTGTATATGGTACGCACTAAAAAACCCTGGGTTAGGTTTAGGGGGAGGGGGAGTTCGTGCATATTATACGCTAAAGTGCGCATCATATGTACGTGAAAATCGTGTGCCATATACACGCAAAAAAGTTTTCGGTCGTATAAATGCCACGAGAAATGACATTCGTGCCATAGATACTAACTTTCATGAGATCGGGGTCGTATTTTTCCATGTACGTTTCAGAAATGCAATTTTCTGTAAAGCTGCTTTGAAACAATATGTATTGTGAAAAGCGCTATATACAAATAAATTTGAATTGAATTGGATGTACTTGTTTGTACTTTTGATAGTATATATGTAGTTTATGCATGGTTATAGATAAAAAAGTTTCTGAATAAGGCAACAAAACATAAAAGTGATTAATACATGAAAATTCTTGCCTATAACCCATTTAAATGTTGCAATAAGAGATTAAAGTTCGGCATGAAATTAAAATTCATGCGCTGTTTTAGATCTCTGGTTTAGCTCTTATTGTAGACAGGTCATCCATGTGTTTTTTTTTTAAATCTTGCAATTGTCATAATAAACCCATCCTGCAGCTCATGTTCATAGGTCCTTTTCCAGTGAAATACTTGCATATTTAAAATCCAGTAAGTCCCTATTGAACATTTTTGTCCATATTCTGTCAAACTCTGATGCATACCACATATACGAAAGTGGAAGACACTACTTCCGTTTCATAGCAACTTTAAAATCTGATAGATTCTGAACCAATCTGTGTAAAAAGGAGAGTTCCCCTTCTAAAATTCATGCTCATAAGTCATTAGTCTAACACAGAGAGGTGTTTTCTGCTTCCCACACCTAATGAACCGCGGAAATGCATCACTATTCACCCACTTATAAATGCTTCTCACCTTCCCCTGCACACACACAATCACGTGCTGACCACACTCCTAACACACACCCACGGCTCTGGCATCCTTCATTTGCCCACTGAATCATTACACGTGTCTGTAGTTTTCATGTCAGTCAATAAAGTCAAATCATCCAACATAAGTTTCAACCAGTGTTATACAGATATATATAATATGCCTACATGTACCAGTCAAAGTTTAGGTTCGGTAAGATTTTTTATGTTTTTAAAACAAGTCTCTTCTGCTCACCAAGGCTGCAATTTTTTGATAAAAAACACAAAAAACACAGTAATATTGTGAAAATATTATGATAATTTAAAATTACTTTTTTATGTTAATATATATTAAAATGTAATTCATTCCTCTGAAAAAAAGCTGAATTTTCAGCATCATTACTCCAGTCTTCAGTGTCACATGATCCTTCACAAATCACTCTAATATGATGATTTTATGCTCCAAAACATGTATGATTATTATCCATGTTGAAAACAGTTTTTTACATTTTTATTTCAGGATTCTTTGACTGAATAGAAAGTTCAAAGAACAGCATTTATTTAATTAGAATCTTTTCTAACATTTTAAATGTCTTTACTGTAACTTTTTATCAATGTAACTCATCCTTGATGAATAGAAGTATTGATTTCTTATTTATTTCCCCCAAAAATAAAATACAAATTCTTACTGACCCCAAACTTTTTAAAGGGTAGTGTTTAATGTAACAAAAGCTTTCCATTTCAGATAGAAGCTGTTCTTTTGAACTTTCTATTCATCAAAGAATCCTAAATAAAAATGTAAAAAACTGTTTTCAACATGGATAAATAATCATACATGTTTTTGGAGTATAAAATCATCATATTTGAGTGATTTGTGAAGGATCATGTGACACTGAAGACTGGAGTAATGATGCTGAAAAATTCAGCTTTTTTTCAGAGGAATAAATTACATTTCAAAACATAAAAAGTCATTTTAAATTGTCATAATATTTCTCAATATTACTGTGTTTTTTTGTGTATTTTTTATCAAAACATTGCAGCCTTGGTGTAGCAGAAGAGACTTCTTTTAAAAACATAAAAAATTCGTAATTGAACCCTAAACCTTTGACCGGTAGTGTATGTATGAAGGCTATTATGTGTTAAATTTTAAAATGTTAAAAAGACTTGCATGTTTATTCAATTTTCTTTAGCATTTAATATGTACCCCTTAATACAAAAAGTATTAAAATGTAACAATTTATTTTGGTGTTTGGCCCCCTTTGCCTGACAGAAAGCAACCAAGCATCTGGCATTGACAGACTAATCAAACATACTGACGTCAACCATTTTGCAAATCTAAAAAGTTTATTTGCAGGTTTAACCCCAATGTGGCCTAGACAGTCGATTAAGGTCAATATAAACAAAATAAGTAAAGCATCAATCAGATGTGACTATTGTAGACTTGAATCGACTGTGCTATCATGTAGGAGGTGGGAGCTTCAAAATCCTACATTTGTGAAAACGCTTGGAAACCACACATGGTGTGACTTGACGCAGATGGTGGGCAGGGTTTGCTTTTTCCTCCTCAGAATGCCGTATTATGTGCGTCACAGACATACACTTTCAATTAGGCCCACTGCTGATATGTTTTAAAATTGCATGGAATAGCTTTCAGATTACACACACGACAAACTATTACAAACATGCATTGTATTTACCCAGTACAACACCAAAAAGCAATTTAGTGCTCACTTTTAGTAGGCCAATTCAGGAAAGAACCTGAACTTTTTTTTCTTGAAGGGGTTAAACAGGGACATGCTAACCAGCCATATCACTGAACCATTGTGGTATGAGACTAGCATAAGAGTAACAAGTGTGCATCAAAAGTCTGTTTTATAATACCTTTGATGCACACATCTTTATGAAATATTGTACGCAATTTCTTTGTTTTTCCTGACCTGAATAACATCCTGACGCACAAATAAGTATTTTCTATGTGCAGGTTTATTGAAACTGGCCACTGACTCTAGGTCAGAGCTGCTCTCTTGTAGGCACGTGAAAACAAATACTCACTGTTTGTTTAATTAATGCATTTTGTTTGTTTAATTAATGCATTTTATTTTCCATTGAGTTATTTCATATCAATATATAACCGTGCAGAGCGTGAATACGGCCGTGATCTGTGTGATGAAAAGCAGTGTGATAGCGCCCTCTGCTGGCCGATATAAGGATTGTCCCTAAAACGACAACTAAAAGAAAGCATTAAATGACTAAATTCACACTTTACACCATTCATTTTACAAACGACCGACTGATTGTACTATATCCCTCTTTCTACACAGTTAGCCTACGTTAAAAACAATCCAGATGCTAAAAACGTCAACAGTCACGCTACTTCCGGTGTCTGTTGACCATCAGAACCAGAAGCCATAACGTTACAAGCATTTCAAAAAGCTCACGCTTCCTAAGTAATCATATACATTGGATACGATTAAAGTAGTAAAATAGTTAAATAAGAGATAAATACAACTACTGTTCATTTAACATGAAGTCACTGTTTCTTGTAGCCTAGCTATTGATAACCCAAAATGCTCAGTAGGCCTACAGTCGATAAAAATTTACAGTGTGTAAAGTAAACAATGAATGGCATAACTAGTCATTAGCATATACGACATTATTGCAATTCTATTTCACAAATTAATTTAAAATAATAACTAATAATAATAACTATGTGCAGGTTTCATCTGCTCCTTTCACCCACAATGTTTCTCGCTTCTGTGATCAACCGCATTTTGATAGCATCACCAAACCCAATTTCGTTGAATTTCTCGTTGATCTGAAAGAAAAAAAGCACTATAGCCTAATGGAATAACAAAACCACTTTTAACAAATATATTGCTATATTTCATCATGTTATTTTGAAATGATGACTTTGAAGCATTTCAGAGCACACAAAAGAAATCCCTTTTACCTTAGCTAACATGTTCGATCTTATTTTAGGGTCATTGAGGTCCAGTTGTCCACCAGGATTCAATTTAAATCGCAACACAACCCTTTTGCCTTGACCTAAGGACACAGGTAATAAACATGCATATGCACATCAAAGAACAGGAATAATTACATTTGCTAAAATGCAGAGAGATATACTCACTTTGGCTGCAGAAAAATGTAGATGTCAGTGTGCAACTCATTTTGGTGAGTTGCCAGGTATCAGTTTTTATAGCTAAACAGTTCTGAGTCACTTTTTGTGATTCAGTAATGTTATCAGGCTCAGACTCCAGATCAAACCCCCTATCCATGCTTTGCTATGATCAAAAGGAGGAAGAAGAGAAGCCATTTTTTGTAGATCCTCCTCATAGTAGACAGAAAGCAGATCTGTGTATTTCAGACTGCAGTAGCTCTGAGCATCTGACCAAGTCATCAGATTAGATACATAATAAAACTGCCTTGGAAGAAGAGAGTAACTCCCAAAAAGACCTGTAAGAGAAGACATGCATCAAAACACAGACTAAACTCATTTAAAACACTTTAAATCCATTGCACAGAATCAGCGACATCTCTATGGTCTGCTTATACAATTGCAATAACAAAATATATGTTACCTGAGAGAAAAAACAGCAGTGCAGGAATCAGATTCATGTCTGCGGTGTCGAAAGCTCACGTCGTCTTGTGTTTGGAGGAAGATGGCATCTGAACCAAAGCCTGCATGTGTGATGATTATATCTATGTTGCAGCGATTGGTTGAGCACATGTCGTTTTGAATAGGACACAGTGTCCTTCACAGGCATCTTGCAAAATTTGTTTCCATCCCCAACTGGGACTACTGACATGTGTTCAGATGTAGCCATTTCTAATTTTATGAATATGACAGAAATGCTTTGCACTTTATATGGATGATTCAAGTTGTTCAATGTTTTTATAGTTGGAAGCAAACAAAGGTTGTACAGTAAATCTGATCTTTCAGACACTACAATGGGTCAAATCTTTACTGTAAATTTTTTACAAACATTTTTTCTTTTGTCAAATCAACTTAAATTATTTATGTGGTTCAGATAACATAATATTTTGAGTTTCTGATGTTTAAATCAATCTCCTTCATTGTATTAACAACATTTTTCTATTTCAATTAACTTGAAATTAAGTTAAACTTTTTAACCTTTTAAGTTAAACCAACAATATTTTTTTACAGTGTGTTGATATCAAAATCCAACAAAAACATGGACAATCTCAACTGTAACATTTAGTTCAAGTTACATGGCGGTTAGGTTAATAAAATGAAAAAAAAAAAAAAAATTGGGACTAGTATATATATATATATATATATATATATATATATATATATATATATATATATATATATATATATATATATATATATATATATATATATATATACACTATTGAGTTAAAAGTTTAAGATTGGTAAGATTTTTTATGTTTTTAAAAGAAGTCTCTCTGCTCACCAAGGCTGCAATTTTGTTTTATAAAAAATACACAAAAAACACAGTAATATTGTGAAATATTATGACAATTTAAAATGACTTTTTTATGTTTATATATATTAAAATGTAATTTATTCCTCTGAAAAAAGCTGAATTTTCAGCATCATTACTCCAGTCTTCAGTGTCACATGATCCTTCATAAATCACTCTAATATGATGATTTTATGCTCCAAAAACATGTATGATTATTATCCATGTTGAAAACAGTTTTTTACATTTTTATTTCAGGATTCTTTGATGAATAGAAAGTTCAAAAGAACAGCTTTTATCTGAAATGGAAAGCTTTTGTTACATTAAACACTACCCTTTAAAAAGTTTGGGGTCAGTAAGAATTTGTATTTTATTTTTGGGGGAAATAAATAAGAAATCAATACTTCTATTCATCAAGGATGAGTTACATTGATCAAAAGTTACAGTAAAGACATTTATAATGTTAGAAAAGATTCTAATTAAATAAATGCTGTTCTTTGAACTTTCTATTCATCAAAGAATCCTGAAATAAAAATGTAAAAACTGTTTTCAACATGGATAATAATCATACATGTTTTTGGGAGCATAAAATCATCATATTAGAGTGATTTGTGAAGGATCATGTGACACTGAAGACTGGAGTAATGATGCTGAAAATTCAGCTTTTTTTCAGAAGAATAAATTACATTTTAATTTATATTAACATAAAAAAGTCATTTTAAATTGTCATAATATTTCACAATATTACTGTGTTTTTTTGTGTATTTTTTTATCAAAAAATTGCAGCCTTGGTGAGCAGAAGAGACTTCTTTTAAAAACATAAAAAATCTTACCCAATCTTAAACTTTTGACCGTGTATAGATGTATATATATATATATATATATATATATAGAGAAGAGATTAGAGATTTACATGTATTGGTAAACATAATTGTTTTAAAATATGGATCTACATTTTACCATGTCCATGTTTGAGTCTCAAAATGAAGTTATTTGATCTTAAAGCAAAGAAATGGCGAATAGGATTTATCCTGAGTGAATATAATTATCAATAATCTGTACAATACTCTGAAAGGGCATGGATTTTTTTTCAATTCTCCATGTACTGTATTGTGATTCAGTTTGTACTGTATATCAATACTGATATTAAAATATAGTTTATTTTTAATTGTTTTTGGTACAGACTACAGTCTGCTGTTTTGATACACTATGTGGCATTAAGAAAATGCAAATATGGTATTTGTTAGATAGCTGACCTGTTCTTGTTTGCATCTTTCTCTGAATTACATCTCAATTTACACACACCCAAACACACACACACTCCTATTAAAAGGGTTACTCCACCCAAAAATGAAAATTCAGTTAAGTTGTCGTAAACCTGTATGAGTTTCATTCTTCTGCTGAACACAGAGGAAGATATTTTGAAGAAACGATTGGATCCAAACAGTTGTTTAGCACCAATGACTTCCATAGTAGAAAAAAAACAACAAAAAAAAAATCTATGGAAGTCAGTGGTGCCAAAGTTCCAATCATTCTTCAAAATATCTTCATTTGTGTTCATCAGAAGAAAGGAACTCATAATGGTTTGCAACAATTTAAGGGTGAGCAAATGATGACAGAACTTACATTTTTTGGTGGAGTGTCCCTTTAACGCTTTCCCCGCCAGTGACGGACATTTCCGGCTTTCCGTGTTATATGGTAGGGGTGTTATTACAGGGTCTTCTGAAAGAGTACAGAATCTCCAGATCAAAGGACATGTGAAGAAGCAGAAACAAGGGATATCACAGCAAAGCAGATGCATATGTAAAATAAAACGATCAACATTAAACAACATGTAAATCAAAACTATATGTTACTGAATGAAATGTCAACCAATAGGAGTCAAGCTTTGGGGGTGTTGATGAACGTGATATTACTCCATCTACATTTTGATCATCGTTCTGAATCCGTATTTTTGACAAAAATGCGATTTTCTCATCTTTTTGCTCAAAATATTGCTTTTTTATTAAATTTACTAACATTCAAGTGTTAAAGGAGTAGTTCACTTTTAAAAAAACTTTTGCTAATAATTTACTCATCCCCATGTCATCCAAGATGTCCACGTCTTTCTTTCTTCAGTCGAAAATAAATTAGGGTTTTTGATGAAAACATTCCAGGATTTTCTCCATATAATGGACTTCATTGGGAACTAAAATGGTTCAAGGTCCAAATGAGAGTTTCAGTGCAGCTTTAAAGGGCTTTAAACGACACCAGATGATGAATAAGGGTCTTATCAAGGACCCTTCGAACAGGAGAGTCACGCGCATCACAGAACTAGATACAATTCGCTAGATAAGACCCTTATTCATCGTTTAAAGCCCTTTGAAGCTGCACTGAAACTCTCATTTGGACCTTGAACCGTTTGGTTCCCATTGAAGACCATTATATGGAGAAAATCCTGGAATGTGCTCATCAAAAACCTTAATTTCCTTTCGACTGAAGAAGAGAAAGACGTGGACATCTTGGATGACATGGGCGTGAGTAAATTATCAGCAAAAGTTTTTTTAAAAAGTGAACTACACCTTTAAGGAATACATGAAGCTAGAATAATAACCGGTCTTTGTTTCTCTTTCCATATATTGCATATTCCGGTATGCCATATATAGCTGGTTACTGGAAACTTTTATTCAAAAACGCTGGCGGGGAAAGAGTTAAAGTAGCATCGCATTAAAAGAACTATGGCGTGTTTCCGCAAGATTCATACCAAACTGTTGATATGTATGACCTGTAACAGGAACACCACACAAGGGGAGCTGTATGTTTGTCTTGATCTCAAGACTTATCCAGTTGAATTGAATATTTAAAAATCTCTTGATTTAATATATTCTACAAGAATATTTTTGTGAGTTCAGTGACTACAGGGAGTGGCAGGATCGTCACGTGGTTTTGAATAGGTCACAAAGACCTTCACAGATGTTTTGTTAACAAAATAATAGTAGCTGCTTCTTTACAAGTCAAACGACTCAATCAGCACACACACAAAAAAGCAATTCTGCCTTCATATAATTTAAAATATAGCAGTTTATTTTGCTGTCACTTTCCAACCCCATGCTTTTCACTTATCCGGAAGACCAGCAAGAAAGAAACTTGGAAGATCATGCATGTCTTCATTTACATCATTAAACACATTCTCAACACATCAGGTGTTATAACACTAGCAAAGCATTAGATCAGCTAGGAATGGAGTTGGGAATCAAGAATCAATTGTTGTTCAGAACTATTTCTTTTTTAAACTTTTTTAAACTAAATTATGATAATTACTGATATAAACAAAAACTTTTATGATAATAGATTTGACAGCACTAGTTATAGATAAAGATAAGTATTTGTGATGTTATGACCTGTATGGTCCACAGCAATTCGACTGAACTGGCCAAGTTGCCAATCAGCTTCAGGATTGGTTAAATCATTTTTTCACAAAGAAACTTAAATATGAGCACAAGACTCTGTAGCATCACAGCTGTATTGAGCCCATTTCTAAGAATCAGTTGTTCACATGCCGCACAGTCTCCAGATCCTGAACTCTGCGGATTGAAACTCTCTTTCCAGATAAATTCCAAAATTAAAAAATAAAGGGGAACTCACCCTTTATTTAACGTGCAAAATTACGTCATGTCAAAAACACAGGACAAAGGTTTTGGTCCTATGTGGAGTTTGTAAGATATATTTCATTTATTTGTTTTACTTGAATAAACAGTTGTATGAAAATTGACTCTGCAAGCGTTTCATTCCTAATGGGTGAATAACTCTGTTTATTTTCAACATTTATTTTTGTTCCAGAATACATGAAAGGGTAATTCATTTTTTTGTTTAAAGACAAACAGCTTTGCATAATAGCTGAGCCTAATTACTTAATTCATAGACTTTTAGTTTTACAATGCAAATTTTCTATCTCTTTGCAAATGCAAAAAACAAATAATATATTTGAGTTATTGTATTAAATTACTCGATCAGTTTCATCTGAAAAATATGTGCAGAGAATATTTCCTGCCATATTTCCCTAAATTCTTTGATATCTATCTATCTATCTATCTATCTATCTATCTATCTATCTATCTATCTATCTATCTATCTATCTATCTATCTATCTATCTATCTATCTATCTATCTATCTATCTATCTATCTATCTATCTATCTATCTATCTATCTATCTATCATTTCCTTTTTTTAACTCACTCGTATTGTGAACACGAAAAGTGAACTGTCTTTATAAAGTATCTTCTTATTAAACGGTCTGTACACTTACAAAGTTCTCAATGCTTTGTTTTGCATGTATGGAGCCTCATTATGTTACTGTGTTAGTGTGGGGCTAATTTGAGCCTTGTTAGTGGTATAAACTAGCGATTCCTTTTTACTTAGTAAATGTCCCCAGTACTAGCATTATACGCTAAACAGTTTTTTAGAGATACAACTCTTTACATTCGATTATCATGAAAACAAATCTCAGAGAACGGTTGACTAGGTACCAATGTTTTATTAGACCAAAGGTTCATTTTGCGCCACTAGTTGCTCCAGAGTTGGTGCGACCTATCAAATATATAGCAATTGTAAGTCGAAAGCGTCAGCTAAATGAATAAATGTCAATGTATTATTTGAAATTGCTCTCCTGATGAAAGACCTCTTTGCTTTCCATTTTTCTCCAGCTTATTTTGCTGTCACTTTCCAGCCTCATGCTCTTTAGTTTTTCACTTATCTGTAAAACCAGCAAGAAAGAGTTAACTTAAAATTATGCCATACCTTTCTAGGCTACATACATATTTAACTCTAATAACAACAATGAAGGTTGGATGTAGGGTAAAGTAGCTATCGTAAAAAAAAATATCTTGTTTCTAAACACTGTTTCATCCAGTACTCCACAAATTGTGTTGTTGCACCTGAATTTGAAACTGAACATAGTTTTTAAGGCAGAGACAAACCTCATTCAGAATGGCAGTCTGTAGTAAAGGATCATTCCGATGTGCATTCTCCATTACAGGAGAATTTCAGTAGGACGATCTGCTTTTTAAAGATCTTGTCCTCTAGAGAAATTAAAGTTAATTTAATGGAGGAGTCATCCTCTATATAGTAGATTTTTAAGGGAGGGTTGACTGCGATTTCACTTTTTTGATTTTAAATAGTGTGTAATGTTGCTGTTGGAGCATGAACAGTATCTGCAAAGTTGCAGCGCTGAAAGTTTAGTGTAAGAGAGATATCGTCTTTTAAAAATCAGGAAGTATAATTGCCTACAAAAACAACTCGATTGGGACTACAGCTGGGTTACGGTACGTCACTAACCCACACATTTGCATCAACCACTCCCTCAGAATATGCAGCAAAGGGCATGATCATATTTTAGCAGCTCCTCGTCGAGTGTGTTGTTGTTCACGCAGCTGTCAGGTCTTCTGTGTTCGGGCTTCCCACGTGATGCCATACTTCGTCAACAATGGATACAATTTATGTTTGATTATATTCCTGAAAGTGACGATCGTAATCTAACTCTCTGTGCTGCTCATTTTACGCAAGACAGCTTCCAGAATCTCCACGAGTTCAACACTGGATTCAACAAGAAACTGTTTCTAAATCATGAAGCAGATCTAACTTTAAAACCAGAGGCAGCAGTTGTTGGGACACAACCTGTAAGTAGGCTAAGACTTCATCATTTTAAATGTATTTGCATGTATAATTCCAGACGTAGCCTTGTGTTTTATTATTTTTCAAATGCCAGCGCTGGCTTTATAGGCTACTGGTTATGCTATTTTGTGTCTACGACAAACGTGGACAAACATTATGGACCTGAATTTTGTATAAGTACTAATGTTGTAAATGTATTTTTCATGTAAATATGTTTTATGACGTTATTTTCGATTTGATCAAGAACGTAAACTTGCCAACGCTGTTTGTGTTTAACATTAGTAGCCAGTCAGTTGCTATTGTCGCCAGTCAGATGCTATTGTGTAAAACAAACGTGCATAAAGTTAAAAAATGTAGCAAATTATCATTCAGAAACGTTTAGTAAGAGCCGTGTGTGGTGAGGTTCTGCTTGACTCTCTTCATCGCGGCTTTCTCCGTCTGATTCTGCCTCAAACTGAACTGCAGTTCCACACCATTATTTACATCTGGACCGGAGCTCATGACATTCCCTTAAAGGTAATGGGCGTTAATCTTCCGGACATACGTGAGTGACAGTTTAGCCAATCACAACACACCGGCCCAAACGAACCAATCTGAGCTCACCGAACGTTTCTGAGCGAGTGTTTTCATAGACTCAGGAAGTGAAGCGCTCGTTCAAGGACAGCGCGGCTGACAATAAAGGTGAAGTTTATGAAAAATAAGACTTTTAAAAAAGAAAAACCACGAATACATGTTATATTGCACCCCATAAATACAATCATGCAAAGAAAAAAAGCAGTCAACCCCCCCTTTAAGTTGTTTGTAAAATCTGTTTCAAGAGTGATCTTTTAAAATTGAACACATTGATTCTGTTAACTCACCTCCATGGCAGATAAAGGATGTTTTAGATCACAGCTTTCATGTAGCCCATTTCCCAGAATTGGTTCTTGCTATGCCAACACAGTCTCCAGATCCTGAACTCTGGGATGGTTGTCCTGCTGCCCAGTTTCTAAAGAAGCGGCTCCATTTGATCAGACCATTCCCAAGAGTCCTTGAATTGACCGATCCAGACCCACTATCCCGATGGAATAATACTCTTGATCTTATTCTGTTCCTCAGAGTTGTGGATAGTGGGCAGATCTGTGTGATGCTGTCTGCAGTATCGCTGAGCATTCGGTCCAGTTCTCATAAGTCTGTACCCGTATATATTCACTTTCTATTGAAGAATGGAAAACAAGAATCATCCTCAACCCAAGATAAATGGCATATTTACACAGGTAACAGCTCAAAACTCACCATTGTAGCAAACAAAAGTGTAAACGTGACGAGCATGGATAACTATACCAAACTCCAAAGGCGAAATAACCACATTCGTTATGACTGCTTGGTTCTCCTCCTTTCCAGTCATGTAAATTCTGCGAGTGTGTTTTCTCCATTAGACCAAACCCAGCGTTTCTGTGTCCCCTCTCTTCAGTCCAATCCACACTGATCCACTGTATCCAGCATCCACTATATTCACCAGCCGGTTCACATCATCCATGGTGTCTAACAGTAGCCAGGTCAGTGTACTTCTCTTGCAGTAACTCTGAGCCTCTGGCCACGACATTCTCACATTTATATAGTGATACTGACATGAAAGAGCAGAACTGGTCCAGAAAAGCCCTGTTAAAATCAACATGTTAAACCATTTTTATGTATACACATCATCATAAATACAAATGTACTGAAGGATTACACCAACCTGACAGCAGCACAAACACACTCCTGTCCATGTCTGAACACACAGATCCTCTGTATATGTGCTGCTGTTCCAGGAAAATAAGAGGAACTGAAAGATGATTAAACAAATCATTGATAAGGGTGGTGATGAATGCACACAGAACACTGGATATGTACTGTACACATGCTTTGAGAGGCAGATTACAAGTTTTCTTAATTAAACACAGACGGTGTGCGTTTTGCAAAGCGCTGGTAACTGAAAGGTTGCTACCTTTATCTCCATAGACTGCAAGCCTAAAAAAAGCACAAATAAGCATGCTTTTAAACTTTATTAGCACATAAAGACAAGTATATAATTTTGTAAAGCTGAGTGTTCCACTTTGGCCACCATTTGGCCGTCCTGAGACAACTTTTGCGAATCCTGAAATGATTCCTCAGATCCTAGGCCAAAATCGGAGCTCTTTGTTCGTTAGTTTGACGTTCACCAACAGCCGAATAATTACCGTTTGTGATCAAATGTTGTGATGAAATTCTGGCAGTGTCAGATTGACTTACAGTCCAGCAGAAAAATAATGTCATTGTCAGTGTGTATATAAGTATATTATACAATATGGCCATTCAAACTTGTGGACTGAATCAGGTGTGTTCTGATTGATTAGGGAGACATGTTCAGTGTTTGGGAGCAAAATGATTCATTTCTCTGCACTTCTCAAAACCGGTGTAATTTGTGGTCATCTGGTGGTGAAAGCATGAATAACACCCAACTAGAGTGCTGTTGGTACAATTAACCCAGTTACATTTCAAAAACTTAGAATTAAAATGACTGAAAATATTGTAGAAATGGACTAAGAATGACAAAAAACATAAATCACAGTGTAGGTTGTGTGCATATTAAAATCATTTTCACAATTATATGAAATGCAAAGACATGAACATGAGAATAAATATTATCTATAATTTATTGCATCTTTATTAAGAATGCAGAGACAAAGAGAGAGAGATTTCTATGCAAGAGTTCCAATGCTAATAAAATAATAAAAGTCGAATTCCAAATCTTTAGTTTTACAAGTACAGCATATCTTTATGCATTGTTCATGTTATTTCAGAATACAGAGAGAGAGAGAGAGAGAGAGATTGATGCATAATAGAATTTATAATCTTTAAGTTTTAAAAAGTGAATTTTATTTTTAACACATATAGCATATTACATTTACTTAAATCTCTTATCAATTTCAAACTGAAAATTCAAAAACAAAAAAATTTATTAATGCAAAATTGGAAACAACTAGGCATCAGCCTGAAAATAGAAATAAATGCTCAGGTTGACTTTCTACCAATCAGATTTCCTTCAGATTCATTACTAGAAAGATATCATCATACTTAAGCCCCGTTCACACTGCAGACAAAAGTGCCCCAAATCCATTTTTTTGGGTGACCAGGTCAAACTTCTTCAGAGATAGTGTGAACACTCTAAATGTTGCCCAGATCTGCTTTTTTTTAAATCAGATTTTGACCACATACATATGTAGTCCTGAATCAGACACAGAGGCGGATTTAATGCGACTCTGACATCAATCTACATCGACATTTGACATAATTATGCGCCGGTGAGTAAGCACTAGACACAACAGACACAGACCACTTCCACCACTCCTGGCTAATGTCTACGCTTCCACACAGACCTCTGTTTTGAATTTGCAGCCATAAACCCGCAAAAGGCCAAAAGAGACAATTTTGCTTTCTCTTCATTCTTCTCCTCCTCTCAGCACCTGCTCATTAATTTTACGGCTTCCATTACACAGACATTTCGAAATAAAAGCGGAAATGCTTAGGCTACTTCCTCCACAACCACATGAACATTAGTGCAACAGTGTGCTGCGTATGATGTCATTGTTGTTCTTTTGCGCATGCGGGTTCGTTTGAAACATGCAAACAGTTCACATTGGAATCACATGTAGGCCAAATTTTAAAAGGTTATGTGAACAGCCAAAACCAAAAATCAGATCTGAGCAAAAAATCAGAATTAAGAACATAATAGAACCTATGTAAAATTATGTTTACTTTTTATGAAGATTTTGAAGATTATGAAAATGTCCATCAAAAAAAAAAAAACTATTAATATTATATAATATTACCCTTCATATATAATTTTAATAAACTACTTTTATAATTCCTTTTATCAATCTACTTTTACTAAAAATAAAAACCTATATTCTTCGAAGTCTTATATTCTTCAAATTTTGCATTTAACAATATAAATGAAAGACGCATTACATTTATTAGTTGATATTCTGATGAAACACCTCTTCACCTTCCCCTTTTCCCCAGCTAATTTTGCTGTCACTGTCCAGTCCCATGATCTTTAGCTTTTCACTAATCTAGAGAAGAAAAAAAAAAGTCAAATGACTCTGAAGCACAATGCTATATGATTTTCTGGGTGTCTGTCATGGTTATGCATTCAAAAATTTGACACTGAAACTGAATAAAGTTTTTAAAGGAGAATTCTGGCGAACAATGAGCCTTTGGTCTAATAACATCGGTACCTAGTCAATCGTTCTCTGAGATTTGTTTTCATGATAATCGGATGTAAAAGTGTTTTATCTCTAAAAACTGTTTAGCGTATAATGCTAGCATGGGCATTGACTAAGTAAAAAGAAATCGCCAGTTTATACCACTAACAAGGCTCAAAATAGCCCCACACTAACACAGTAACATAATGAGGGTCAATACATGCAAAACGAAGCATTGAGAACTTTGTAAGTGTACAGACCGTTTAATAAGATACTTTATAAAGACAGTTCACTTCATGTATACAGACAGGAGCCATCTTAGAATATAGTTCTCAGTAAGTTCTATCTCGTAACGCCATTCATACAGTTCAGAAGTTCGCTGAACTTCATACAGTTCAGATCACTCGAGACTATATTCTAAGATGGCTCCTGTCTGTATACACGAAGTGAACTGTCTTTATAACGTATCTTCTAATTAAACGGTCTGTACACTTACACTTACTTGCTTCGTTTTGCATGTATTGACCCTCATTATGTTACTGTGTTAGTGTGGGGCTATTTTGAGCCTTGTTAGTGGTATAAACTAGCGATTTCTTTTTACTTAGTCAATGCCCCCAGTACTAGCATTATACGCTAAACAGTTTTTAGAGATAAAACTCTTTACATTCGATTATCATGAAAACAAATCTCAGAGAACGATTGACTAGGTACCGATGTTTTATTAGACCAAAGGTTCATTGTTCGCCAGAGTTCTCCTTTAAGGCAGAGACAAACCTCATTCAGAATGGCAGTCTGTAATGAAGGATCATTCAATGTGCATTCTCCATTACAGGAGAATTTCAGTCTGACGATCTGCTTTTTAATTAATGTGTCATCTAGAGAAATTAAGGAGTTAGTCATCAACACAGAGGATACATCAATAAATAAAAAGATGTGACAGTTGTTTGTAATGTCTGTTTCAAGAATGATCTGTAAACCTGTTGTTTGAATCATATGAACTGTGGAAACTCACCTCCATAGCAGATAAAAGGTTGCTTTAGATCACAGCTGTATTGAGCCCATTTCCCAGCATCAGTTGTTGCCATGCCAACACAGTCACCAGATCCTGAACTCTGGGATGGTTGTCCTGCTGCCCAGTTTCTAAAACTGAGATTCCACCGATTAGACCATTTCTCCAAGAGTCCCTTGTACAGACCAATCCAGAGCGATCCTGCATTACTGATCAGATTCTGCTGCTCTGCGCTGCTGATACTCGCCAAATCAGTGTGTTGTTTTCTGCAGTAACTCTGAGCATCTCTCCATGTCAAAGCAGTCTCAGTGATGATGAAACCAGTGCTATCTGTTCAGAAACACCAGATAAAGACCAGCCCTTAGTCCAGGATCAGCTAAAGTATTGGGGAAAAATATACCAGATTTAAGGACTCACCATTGAAACACACAAATGGGAGAACGGTACTGCAGTTTCCATCATACCAGTGTCCATTATCACTCCTCACACACTCCCCATCAGCATTTGGTTGTCCTGGATACCAGTTACTATACTGGGACAGTGGACCTCAAAGACCAGACCCAGCGATACTCTGCTCCATTGTGGAGACCTATCCATACTGAACCCCTGTATCCAGCATCCACTGTATTTACCAGCAAACTCGCGTCACTCATGTTGTCGGCAGTGGCCAGATCAGTGAATCTCGCTCTGCAGTAACTCTGAGCATCTGGCCATGTCTTGCTTTCATTTATAAACTGGTACTGTTCATTTATAACTGGTACTTGCGCCCTTTAGGAGGAAATGACAGGATTGTAAAGATCATAGATATTAGAAGATACAATTCCCAGAGACCAGCCAAGACTGATCACACCGGTGTGATTCGTACACGTGAATATACGGGTTATGTTCACTCTTGCAAACTATTAAAACTCGAACTTTCAGGGAAAATGTTTTTAAAGGGGAAATGAAGCAGTGAATCAAGTTTACATGATTTACAAGATGGATTTCCAATATAATCAACAATTAAATAAGAAACATGATAAAATGTAAACTAGGGCTGTCAGTTTAACGCGTTATTATCGTCGTTAACGCAAACCCATTTTAACGGCGTCAATTTTTTTATTAGCGCGATTAACGGTCTTTTTTAACGGTCTTGTCCTAGCAAACTTTGTACTTTTTTTCACATGCTTTTGCAACAGGACGGCATGCGTCCTGAATCCTGATCCATTTCGCGTCTCGCGCTCGCCATCCACTCAAGCCCAAACGAGTGTGTGCGTCGTGCCTGTTGTTTTGTTATACGGCTCTAGCTAGATCCGCTTGCGCTTTGGTTCAAGAAGCAACAAACCGTCTCCGCGCGCGCGCATGATTGGCAGCGTGCGTGAGGACGTTTTTGTGCTGCACACACTCGTTTCGGCTTGCAAGCCGGCCAAATAGTACGTTACGTTTTGAGTAGATGACGAGCGTGAGACGTCGGATCTGTGTGTTTTGTCGTTGTGAACTGAGCTATCATCGTCGCAGCACTGTCCAGTCTGAAACACCACTTGATGATGGCCAAGCAAACACACACACACACACAGATGATGCGAATTCTCCACCCTCTGCCAGTATCAGGACCTTCGTCAGTATTTCTTTCACCTTTTAATGATAGACAGTGTTACATTGTGTGAGAGATTATTGGCTTAATGTTAGTGTGAAATTGAACACTATTCCAATGTTATTTTCAATAATATAATAAAAAAACATTTGCACTAAACAAGCCAATCCACTTTCCCATGTTGATAAGAGCATTAAAATGAGAAAAAATTATGTAACAAAAAGAAATCAAAAGACATATAGAAAATGTGCGATTAATCGCAAGTTAACTATGACATTAATGCGATTAATTGCGTTAAAGATTTTAGATTGTTCGACAGCACTAATGTAAACATTTAGAAGAAAAAGAAAAAACTTTATATCTTTTGCCCCAGGGCGCGTCATTGTGGAGTATTCTAACATGTGACGTCTTAACAAGTTTAACAGGCTCTGGGCAGTGAGAACCACGACATTAAACTGCTTTTACACCAGTGTTTTGACCGTGAACGACTAATGTTAGGTAGTGATTAGACAAAAATAATGACATCTAATGTTATATGTTGAAAAACTGCACATAGAAACATTGTTCGCGATGTCTGCTCGTGCCGTCATATTCCCGTCTTGTCAACACCATGGCATGTAACGTTAGGCTGACGTTACCATGTACAAAAGCCGGTGGGGGTTTGGGGTCAAGAGCGGGTTTGCGAACGCTACCGGGTGTCAGTGTGGCTGTTGTTCTGCGATGCCTACCGTGTCAGAGTCCATCTGCTGTCAAGAGGTTGCATCTGAGAGCATGTATTGCGTGGTCGAATTCTATTATCGCGCGCACGTTTACTGAATGATGCTGTTCCGTGAGGTAAGTTAACAAACTGCACATAGAAACATTGATTGTTCGCGATGTTGCCATCATATTCCCTGTCTCGTCAACATGTAAGTTAGCATGTATTTGTTAAAGGGGAAATGCAAACGTCCATGTTTTCAGCACTGGTTAAGTGTCTTTCTGCTCTGACATCCTTTAGGGAAAGTATCGCTGCTTCCAACACGTCTAACTGTACCTCACGGCACAGCATATTAGTAAACGTGCGCACCGGTGATGCAGAATTGACCACGCAATACATGCTCAAGATCAACCTCTTGACAGCAGATGGACTCTGACACGGTAGGCATCGCAGTACAACAGCCACACTGACACCTGGTAGCGCCTGCAAACCCGCTCTTCGCCCCAAACACCACCGGCTTTTCTACATAGTAACGTAACTTACATGCCATGTTGTTGACGAGACGGGAATATGACGGCAGACATCGCGAACAATGTTTCTATGTGCAGTTTGTCAACATATAACATTAGACGTCGTCTTTTTGTCTAATGACTGTACCTAACATTAGTCGTTCGCGGTCAAAACACTGGTGTAAACAGTTTAATGTCGCGATATTCACTTACTGTCTATGGATAGAGCCTGAGCCAACCAACCCTGTGACGTCACATGTTCAGAATACTCCACAATGGCGACGCCCTGGTGGCGAAAGATATAAAGTTTTTTCTTTTTTTCTTCTAAATGTTTACATTTATCATGTTTCTTATTTAATTGTTGATTATATTGGAAATCCATCTTGTAAATCATGTAAACTTGATTCACTGCTTCATTTCCCTTTAAACAAAGACTGAAAGAGTTGTCAGAAGCTTATTGATGGTGAAATCCTGCCTCCTGTGTAGTTTGTTTATAACCTACGCTCTGCTGATTGTATTTACACTTCAAAATCTTTTAAGTTGTGTTCATTTGTATAGATTGTTAAAATGCACCTTGACGCTTTTTGCATAATAATATAAAAGACAAAATCACCAACTTCGGAAAATAGCTACATTTTCTCATGAGATCAGGTTGTTTGTGAAGCCAAAGCTTCCTCGCATGCTTTCTGTAATACACTGTAAAAATGATTTTTGCTGCTTTGTTCAAAGCTTAAGCAACATAATTGCTTTACATTTTGTCCAAACTTAATTTGATTGTGTCCAATCTGCTTAAATATATGTACAATTTAAGTTTACTTAATCCATTTGTGTTGGATAACATGAATGATTTGTGTTGCATTAACTGAAACTGGGCGGTGCATGTTAATTCCCAGCATGCTTTGCATATGTCTGAATTAGGAGAGAATAAATGTTGAAATTAAGTGTTATTTTATATGTTTTTGAGAAAATAAGAAAAAGTTAGTGTGTAATTGTGTTTAATGTTCAATTACATTGGAATTATTAGAACCATTTAAATTACAGTTGGTTACCATTGTGGAGAAGAGTGGATCATTTGGTTAGGCTGTGGACCGATTCAACTATGCTTATAGCATCTGCTTTATGCTGATGGTGTATGTACCTTAGCATTCAGTATGCTAACAAGTGCTATTGGTAGCTAACTGCAGGCTATATACTAGAAATTGAGTTGTGTGACACTAAAATACATTAAATCTTAATTGGATAAATGAATATATGAATTTGCATACCTGAAACAGCCAATCAGGGAGCCTTTTAAAATCACTTTGAGACTACTTAATTGGATAACTTAAAATGACTTAATTCCATGTTGTTGAAGATACATGAATAAATTATGTTTGTGCAACTTAATTGGTTCATGTGGGACCGATGTACACTATCAAATCATGTAAATCCAACACACTTTTTTTCAGTGTAGGTTATAGTCTATAATTTATTTGAAATAAAAGTAAACAAATATATTGTGCTGTTTTGAGTATCAGGGTTTTATAATTTTTTTTTTCCAATAGTGCATTGTTGTGCTGTACACCACTCACTGTTAAAGACAGTTATGAACAATATTTCTATTCAGAACATGAAATGATCTAAAATTATTAGATACTCACATCCATAGCAGATAAAAGGATGCTGTAGATCACAGCTTTCATGAGCCCATTTCCCAGAATTGGTTGTTGACATGCCGACACAGTCTCCAGATCCTGAAGTCTGGGATGGTTGTCCTGCTGCCCAGTTTCTAAAGACGCGGCTCCATTTATCAGACCATTCCCAAGAGTCCTGGAACAGTACCGAATCCAGATATAATATCCAGATAAAACACTCTGAGTTATCTGTTTATTTTCCCCAGAGTTGTGGATGGTGGGCAGTATCTGTGTAATACTGTCTGCAGTAGCTCTGAGCATTACTCCAAGTTTTAGCAGTTCTTACCAAGGTGTATCCATTTATTTTCTATTGAGAGATGCAGAAAAAAAACAAGTTCATAGCTGTTCTTTCCCAGTTAAACTCCTCAATAATACATTTAAAAGAACAGGGAACTCACCCTTGTAGCAAACAAAATATCGGAGATAGCTACATCCCATATCAAAGCCAGGAGCCGTAAAGAATAGACACACAATCTGCATTCTCATTCGGCTCTCCTGAAGCTCAGTTAGAGTACAGAGAAGATTTGTTTTCTCCATTAGACCAAGCCCAGCGTTTCTGTGTCCTCTCTTCAGTCCAATCCACACTGATCCACTGTATCCAGCATCCACTATATTCACCAGCCGGTTCACATCATCCATGGTGTCTACAGTAGCCAGGTCAGTGTACTTCTCTCTGCAGTAACTCTGAGCCTCTGGTCACGACATTCTCACATTTATATAGTGATACTGACGAGAAACACCAGAAGTAGTCCCTCAAGAGCCCTGCAAAAGTGATTATTTTGTTATACAGATTGCACATTCACTTGTCCTTGTAAAACATCTTACAAATATAACACCAACCTGACAACAGGAGCAGCAAAAACAGACTCCTGTCCACTGACCGAACACACAGATCCTGTTGATATCTGATTAATATCAGATCAAATGTGTGCTGATTCTAATAAGAGATTATCAAACGCACATTTTCTGTCACAGTAAATGTCTAGAAATTCAGTGTGAATGGACTTCACATTTTCTTGAATTAAACATTACATTGCATCAAGAAAGCACAGAATCAAGCTCCAGAAAACTCTACAGCCCTCATTCACAGAATTATTACACACGTCTCAGCATCCAGTCTGTCACACTCACCGTCATGCTGTTCTTTTATGATGACAAGTCATTTTCATATTCAAAAACTGTAGCTAATTTTCATTAAAGAAATTTCCACATTGCAACAGACTCGTTGTCAAAACTCCATGTAAGTAAACAAAACAAAAACAAAAGTAAACAATAAATCAAGAATGCACTATTGATTGTGTGTCCATTTCTGAGTCCTTCTGAGCAATACATTAAACTCTCTCCCTTCCTTCAAATCAACACCTAAATCAACATCTAGTTTGATAAAACAAACACAAAATAAGCAACCTGTCTTGGTGTTTTTATTTTCACTTAGTTTTGGAGCTTGACAACTATGGTCAATACTATAGATACTCAAGTAAGTAAATTTGTTTATTTTTATTATTACTTTTATTTATTTATTTTTTTAATATATAATTAGTAAACTAGCCATACCTGAGTTTAGCCTATGGGACAGTCTGGGTAGAAGATAGTTTTAATTTTTGTAACACGATTTCTAAAATCGAATTAATGAATGTTTACTTGGATTTGCCCACAAGCATTGTGCATTTAATGCATTTGGACATCAAATGCATTAAAATGATAGGCTGATTTTTGTGATGACAAGTACTTTCCATGTTCAAATACTAATTTTCAATGAAAAACTTTTTGGATGTTGTCATGATCATGGTCTCCTTTGTTGGTCATGTTCCTGTTTGCCTGCCTGATTTCCCAGTATGTCACTCATTAATTAGTCGTTCTGTTAATCTGATCTTGATTAGTTCCCTTAGTTTCCTCCCTATGATTAATTAAAATTACTATTTTGTATTTTGTGGAATCAGTTTTGTCGTGCGCTTCACTTCAGTCACAGTTTATGTGACACATGCATTATGTCTTTACGATACTTTGACATCAGATTGTATCAAATCATGTAGCCTGGGTGAGGTAAAAATGGAAATAAATCACTTGGTATCAAAGTTTGGAGACAAAGTTAAAATGTGCAAATGTTAAAATCATAAAGAATCCTCACCCCGCTGATTGAATCACAACTTCTATCACCTATTTTTAGCTTGGCAAAATTTAATTACAGCATCATACACTATTAAATGCTTTTACTCATACACAGTAGTAAATGAAGGATAAATAATTATTTGAGGATATTTTAGCATATTGCAGCATAAGGATTAAATTACATTTAAATGTGATGCCAAGCAAAGCGTGATTTTCATATTCAAATGGCTCATTTCACTTAAAGATCTTTTGGGCAACATGACATCATGACTTTTGCGTTTTTGCGTGTTATCTATATGCATTTTCAGCTATCCGCGTGTATGCGTGTATGTCTACACCATTAACGTCCAAGTGATTCGCGTGTATGTACACGCTTTTAAAATGTCCGAGCGAAACGAAACAAAATGTACATCTACATCTGGGGAGCGATCTTTTTTTTTTTCCTAGGATGGTGGGGAACACTCATAAATGCTATTAACCCCAGTGACGGTTAGGTTTAGGGACGGGGTTGGGGTAAGTCATATATTAATATATACAGTAATAACGTTAAGTCAACAGAGTTCATAAACACACTGTAAAAAATATCTGTGATTTTAACAGTAAAATACTGTAAAAATGCTACAGTGCAAAACTGTTAATTGGTAAACAGAAAGTTTCCGTACTAAACACGGTAAATAACTGTGATATAATTTTACAGTAAAATACTGTTAAATTTACAGTTTTTGAAAGTGAAAAAAGAAACAAATCGTTGTATACTTTACAGTGAAAAAAAACCGTAAATTGTCGTTCCCACAATTCCCTGTGTGACACTTCACATTTTATGTATTTTTGTTGAAATAACTATGGCTCCTCATAGTTTTATTGTTTTTTTTCTAATCAGTTATGTACATTAGGGTTTTATGTTACATTTAATGTTGTTAAATTAATGTTTAGTGCATTTTTTTTATTGTATGTGTGTTACCATGATGGTGCTTAATGTTTGTGTGAATGACATTGTGCAGTTTCTTTAAATAAGTAGTTGCTTTATACAAGTATTCACTTGTAATGAGCTCTGATTGCTCGTTGAACTCTCATTACTGCTGTGATGATTGTTGGTTGTCAGTGAATTACAATGGTCTAAAACAGATATCAATATGTCAATAAGTTGGTAAATCCACATTTTATCAGAAAATAAAATACGGTTTATTACTGTAAATTTTAAGTTAAGTCTGTAAAACCATTAACGTTCCTACCGTATTTTTAACGGTAAAGTTCTGGCAACCACAGCTGCCGTCTTTTTACCGTAAAATTTACGGTTTATTTTTTACAGCAGTGCACGCTGAAAAGCGATTATGCCTGTTGATAGCACACCAAAAATGCAAATACGAATTGGCGTGTCATACATACGCTATTTCATGAGATCGAGTCTGTTCTGGCACATTCTGTCACATCACTGCTGTCAGGATTCTGCCCTGACAGCCTTGTCTGTGTTATCTTTGTTTCATGTTTCTGTTTGTGTTGTGCTTGAACATATGGCTCTGTCTTTGTTTGTGTTGGTCATGTGCTTCTCTGTCCCTGCCTCCTTGTGTTTCCCAGTACCACACACTCTTGTCTAGTTGAGTACTTGTTTGCCTGAGTGTGTTCACTTGCTCCTTGTCTGAGTGTGCTAACCTGTTCCTGTTGCTCTCAGCTCCATAAATATGTTTTCTTGCCCTCGTGTTTTGCCAGTTCGTTGTATAGGGGAGCGCGGGGCACAACCTAACGCGGGGTTAAATGTAACACGGACCTTTTACATAGTTCGTCAGGATCAAGCAGGTTGTCTTTCCGCTCTTTTCTCTTGCTGTCAGAGGACGGTCTCCGCAAATTTTGATAATATTTTGTGAAGATACTGGACAAAATTTGACACCATGCAAGTATATTTTTCTAGGGCCGGGACTTTAACGCGTTAATTACGATTAATTAATTACAGACTTTAACGCATTAATTAATTACACAAAAAATTAACGCATTTTAATCGCACATATTTTTCCACCGCGGAACATTTCTCTCTGGATTAGTTTCAGCGGACTGATTATACTGGAGCACCAACTAGCGTTCATGACTTTTTTTTTTACAGTCCATGCTTCAGACAACTAAACAACAAACCACAGTGAACACAGCTGACGAGACCGCTTTGGTTGGTCCCGTGGATGGGAAATTATGTTATAAAAACGAACGGATGCAGGGTTTGACATTAACACCCACCAAATGCGGGTGGATTTCACGCGTGGCGGGTAACACAGTCACTCCCACTAGCCACTTTGGCTTGTTAAAAAATTGTAGTCTTGTCAAAAGACATCTGACATAACAAACGAATTGCACGACATTAGACACGTGGAGATTAAACTCGCGGGCTGGCCGTCGGACTGAGGGCTGTTTTAGTCTGCCCTTAATTATCCACTTAATGTGATGATATAGCGATCTTTTTTAATAAGCATGAGAATCCAGAACATAGGCGCGTCTCACGCGCTCCTGTAGTGCCTCTGCGCGAGGGTGCGCGTGCCAAATATGACATTCCAGACTTTTGTCAAATGATCATCACACGCGACTGGTCGCGTGCACACACACATCAACACAGCGTTCAGTCAGTTCGTGAGTGTGGCCGATATTTTATATAAAAAATAATCTTCATGATTAAGGGACACGGTGTAACTACTAGCAGGGCTGCCCTTATGTCACGTCATATCACAACTATCTTTACAGACTTAATTCTATATTTTAATAAAATTAATCATGTCATGAAAGAAAGCAGGAGATGCATTTGTGGGAATAATCTGGGCAATAAACATGTAGGCCTATACTTGTTTCAGGTGGACATATCTCCAGTTACTCAGAGCTACCAGCTTCATGATGATAATTATTAAGTCTCTCTCTGAGGAAATGCTGAGGCAAAACAATCTACAGTCCCCAAAACTATGTCATATAGGCCTATATAAAGTTGTAATCCTGTTGCCTTAATTGTGGATTTTTTTCTTAGAAAAGATTATGTATTCTTTGGTCATTGTTACTAATGCAGATAATTGTTCTACTCTGTATTATTTACTGCTGTAAAAAAAAGAAAAAAAGATGCAGTACTTTTATTATATACAATAAGAATCTATTGTATGTGTTTATCTTAATAGACAACATGTTTTCAAAAAATGAGCTTTACAACCAGAGCTAATGATACAATTATTACATTTTAGCACATTTTAAGCCCCATTTAAAATGTGGCTAGTAAAAGTGCTGTGTGGCTAGTAATTTTGGAAAACCACTAGCTACATTGTCTAGTGAGCAAAAAAGTTCATGTGAAGCGCTGTATGGAAGCGTCATTAAGAGCAGGGTTGTGTGAAAGCTATGCAACAAGGAATTCGCATATCACATCGACCCTCAAGTTTCACCTCAACGCAAAACATATACAATGGCTCTGGTCTGTTGGACTTGGTTGAACAAAAATAAACAATATTTTGTTGCTTAAGCTTATGTATTCAGTCATTATGCAATGTATACTAAAAATCCATTTGAAAAAAAAATCTTCTCACTGTTCTTAGTCCAAATATTTATGCGATTAAAATGCGATTAATTTCGATTAATTAATTACAAAGCCTCTAATTAATTAGATTAATTTTTTTAATCCAGTCCCGGCCCTAATTTTTCGGTTTCTGAGTTGGGTGTACACGTTTCCAAATTCGAACTTTATATTGCCTTAATCACGGTCTGTTGGCTCAAGCACCGTTTTGAAACATGTCAGCAATTCCTGCTAGCTAGGCTTAAAATATGTAATACACAGCGGGGTTAGTTGTAGCACAGTGTTACCACTAAGTGTACAATGATAATCAAATGAAAACAGGGTGCCACACAACTTTTCAGGTTTGAGTATTTATTTATACATTTAAAAAAACATTTACAGTTAAAAATATGGCCTGTTTTTAATGCAATGAACTCTTTAAATTTTGATTTTAAGCTCATTTGTATTATTTTTACTGTTATTATTATTAATAATAATAATTTTACATGCAGCTGCCACACACAAATCTAATTCAATTGCAATTACAATATTTTATGATTTTATTTATTATTATTTATAGTAAAACTTGGCAGCCCTTTTCTATATCTCTATTCATGATATTGATCCATAATAGAGGATGATTGGATGAGGGATGGATGTATGGATATCTATCTATACAGATGCAAAAACAATATCAAACTACACAAATAAAAATAGTACTGAATTATGTGTTACACGCAAGCAGGGGCGCCGCCAGGTATTTTGGGCCCCATGACAAAAAAAAATCACATTGGGCCCCCCTCATATATATATATATATATATATATATATATATATATATATATATATATATATATATATATATAAAGAGTTCAGATGCAAAAGCCTCTAAATGCCATTTGAAATTTTCTTCTAAAATGATCATTTTTATCAAGATTGTATATTTAAGTTCAGTAATTTCACTTGAATGGCAATGAAGATTACCTATTAATTGTCATTTAAGAGAAATTACTG
>JAQIUQ010007465.1:0-40960 GCA_030378365.1 Hybognathus amarus | reverse complement strand
GCAAACACCAATTCTCGTTCTTCCCTTCCTTTTCTTTGACGCACCAGGGGTCTCATTTTATAAAACTGTGCGTAGGATCCTTACTAAAAGTGTACGTACGCCCGAAAGCCGAAAATGGCGTACACCAAAAATATTCAGATTTATAAAACCGTGCGTACGCCAGAACCTGCGCAGATTTCCCTTTATAAATCCCAGTCAGCGGAAGAATGCGTGCACATGCGTCTCCTCCCAAAATAACCATATATGGAGCTTACAAGGCCTAGTTTAAATATGCATATCCTCATCTGCATATCATTTGCATGTGATTATTCATCCACGTGATACCATGTTAACGTTACAAGACGTTAGGAAAATATGAAATACAGATGTGCCGTGTCTTAATTATTATTTTCTCAGACAATCTGCTATTATCATGATTAGCAATTATCTCTAGATAAAACATTAAACCACTACATGCCAGAGGGAAAGTGTTCAAAAGCATTGCATCCACAACAAATATTTATATTTATTTATTTTTTTTTGTAACTTCTCAGTAATGATTTCATGTAGTTTAAGTGTTTAACTTCATTAACGAGAATGGCATATTTAATCTAAATGTTTATATCAGAAGTAAAACATAGTTTAAATCAGTATTTCATTTATTTAAACTGTTATTGAGAGACGTGCACTGTATTTATTAGCCTACTCATGAAGATTTACGGTTCATCTGCCGTTAGATTATGTGCAGTCAGTTTCATTAAACGGCCAACACGCGTGCTGGCGCGGACACTTAAGAAGGGATGGATAATGGCTTCAAGTGATTGGCTTGGTGAGTGAAATTTTATTTGTAGGCTATTTCTTTTTGTAGCCTATAGATAGGCTATAATTTTCTTTAGTTAACAGCTCAACATCGGTATCTCCAATTCCCTTTGTCTCCAGAATTTGCGTACGCAACGGCTCAAAGTTTGCTTAAAGGTGCGCACATTCTCCTGTCAAGTTTGTTTTTCATAGATCACAAACTTTGCGTGGAAACTGCGTGATCGTACGTTTCCAGTCCCGTTTTGTGCGTACGCACGCTTTATAAATGAGACCCCTGATCCTGGGCCCACGCTATATTTTTTTTGACAAGCCATTTCCAACTACCGCAAAGGTAAAGCAGTCCACTCCCACAAGATTTACGCTTAGGTCCCATGGGAACTGTGGGATTCCAATCCTAATGCAGTCTCTCGACATTCCCGAACCCGCTTTCATTTTATGGAAGAGAGCAGTGTGAACATTCTGCTAAATATCTTCATTTGTGTTCCACTAACAAAGTATTCTGGTTTGGAAGAGTGAATATATTATAAAAGAATGTTCTTTTTGAAGAGGCAGATTTTCAAGCAGAGTGTGTCTTGAGTATGTGCAGTCATTTAGTGTGGATGAGAGTGTGTGTTTGTTGGTATTTTGTGCACATGGCGTACAGTGAAGCCAGCTGGACCCAAGGAAGTTAGTAGGCTATTTGTGTCCACATTTTGGTGGACATTTTTAGATACATTGGCAAAAAAGACGATACGGCTCTCTGTTATTTGTGCACTGTTACAGTACAGGCCAGGGCACAGTACATTATGCATACATTTTCTGCAGTGCAATTTTCAAAAAAAGTACACTTTTTTTGTGGTAAATTGTTAATAATTTATTTACACTTAAACCATTATGGAGTTCTCCTGAGAGGCTGGCAAAATTATGTGATTACTGCTATACTTTGTTTTGCAGTTTACAGAGTTTGTAGTTTATTTAGTCATTAGTTTTTAATTGTAATATGGTGATGTTTGTTTATTGAGGTTTGTGTGTTATATGTGGAGGACAATATGTGTCTGTATAATACAATGTTTTTGCCTTGCAGGATGTTTCTTCTTTAGAGACAAAGATTGCTACATTCACTTCATACTGTATATGCTATATTTACAAAGGATGGAGTAACAAATAAACTCTTGTGTTGCTAATCAATAATTTCCATTTAGTAACAATTTCCTCAGATTGGTTTTTCCAGTGCGTGTGATCGTCATGTACTTTGTAATCTGGACATGAGGATTTGTGATGAAGTATTGTCATGTCTCATTTACAGTCGTTTCTGTTGAGTAAAAAGCCATGTAGAGCTCTTGAAAACCTTTCTTGGCCATAATAGCAGAAAGAAGATCACTATTATCTTGCTGAAACATGAGTTGCTCTCCTGTCACAGTTGAATACCAGCTCTCTGGCACCTACAGTCTCGCCAACATTTTCTCTGACAATTAAGCTTTGTTGCTTTTAACCACTACTGTTTTTTTTCTGTAGTCTCTAAAGCCCAAAATACCATCTATCTTTATTTTCACATCATCTTCCCTTTCCTGTTTGCTTAAGTGGTGTCCCTGGACGGTTGGTTCTGTCATTTTCTCTGGCCATCACTCCATGAATTAGCTCCTGGTAATCATGTTTCCACTTCCGTCATCATGCTTACACATGGAAGCTATTATTTTCGTAGCCATTAATTAGTGTTATGCTGTGTTTAGAAATGGCTGTTGTCAAAAAAATAACTATCTATCTCATGGGTGTTAGCTCATATGGAATGTGTAACCACACTGGGGTTTGTGTTTCACAGAGACTGTAATCTGTTTTAGCAGCTTGCTCAAATGCATCACAATTGTGCTGATATACTGTAGTTGTTTCTGCCAGTATGTGGATTTAGGTGAAATTGTGATATGCCAGGGTTCAGATTTAAAGCTTTAAAGAGCTTGATGAGCTACGTGAACCAAAGATGACACAGCAGTCCTTTTTAAAGGCTACTCTTTTAACGTTGCAGTATATAGGCTACCAAAATGTAGCATGTCTTGGGAAGTACTAGGAGAAAATGATAACCATTTAGTGACATGGTATATATACCAAAGTGCCATGTCATTATCATTTGATGCCATGATTTTGGCTTTTTTGTAATCAAATTTAGCATTTTTACGAGCCTGGAAATGTTTGTCTTATATTTTGAATTAACAGCCTTCCACCACCAACTATTGTTTACCGAAATAACAATGTATTGTAACACAACAGTGATTTCTGCCTAAAATAGCATACTATAGCCTAACCACTTATTACATACATTTTTCTTCTAGAGCTCTTTGTATATAAACATTAATTTATCCACCCTGAGAGGCAGAACTGCTGGATTGCTTCTGTAGAGTTATAAAGACCCTCATACTGTACTCCACCAGAAGATCCTGATTAGGTAATTGTCCACTTCCACTTAATGTAACCGTATTGCTAAATATAAAAATATAAGCCTTTTGATTGATTTCAAAACTGATATCCTACAATGGACAAATGATTTGAAACAGAGTCAACTCTTGCCAGAAAGTAAAGTTATGAAAGAGATAAAAACCCAATATAAGGAGAATGTACTTAAAGGAGTAGTTCACTTTAAAACTTTTGCTGATAATACAGTATACTCACCCCCATTTCATCCAAGATGTCAATGTCATTCTTTCTTCAGTCGAAAAGAAATTAAGGTTTTTGATGAAAACATTCCAGGATTTTTTTTCCATATAATGGACTTTACCGGTAACCAAACGGTTCAAGGTCCAAAAGACAGTTTCAGTGCAAACTGTTCAATGGGCTTTAAATGATTCCAGACGATGAATAAGGGTCTTATCAAGTGAAACGATCGCTCATTTAAAAAAACAAAAAACAAACAAAGTTTAAGTTTATAAGCTCAAATGGTCGCTTTGCTCTGTTCTGTGATGCACGTTCGTGACTCTCCTGTACAAACTCGTTTATCAAAATGAACAAATGTTTTTTCATGTCATTTGGTTCATTCAACGAACAAATTGACTCGGGAAAAGATTTCGTTCGTTTTGATGAAGAGTCATGAACATGCATCACAGAACAGATGGTCAAAGGCGACCATTTGAGCATATAACTATGTGTATATATACGTATATATATATATATATATATATATATATATATATATATATATATATATGAGTATATATATATCTGTATATATATATACATGTATATATTCTGAATGATATTCAAATGACCTGCACATTTTTAAGTTCGATAACCTGTTAATACCATTTGAATTTGAATTTGAACACAGCTGTCAGTATATTTTCACATCAATCACCAACACTTAACTTCTGGAGATTAATTTCTAGCATATTTTGTATTTAAGTAGGTGCTCCAAACAGCACAACCCTGTCAAGCTTTTGAGTCATCACATTACGGCTAGTTCATTTTGGTAACGCTTTAGATTACAGCCTGGAAAGTACTGTGTAAATAAGAGGAATTTACAGTGTAATTTTCTGTAATTAACTAGTGTACCTTACATGCAAGTATAAGGAAACAATATGTAAAGTTTGTAAAACATAATAAAAAAAATATTTATACTGTAAGTATTTAAAAACAAACTTATTTTACTTATTTTACTATTATGATACAACAATCTTACATTTGGGAGCAATTTAGCAAGAACATACACTGTGTACCTTTTTGTAATAATACTGGATAGGCTTTTTAGAAATGACAGGGTACATATGCATTGCATTTATATAAAAAACAAATATTATTTATTTATTTATTTATTTATTTATTTTTGATAGCAAAAGTGCAGATGTATTTGACTGGGCTAATAAGTTTCAAGGCAAGAAAAGCTAAGACTATTGTAGTTTTTTTAAAATATACTGGGAAAAATATCTGGTTTCATGTGTTTACAAGGTAAGTGGTGCTTGTATAATAAATAGAGGTTTCTGAGTCAGTGATGCAAGATTGTGTATAATGCATTTTTATTGTACAGTAACTACATGGAACGAGAAGGTAACAAGAACCACTTTAATTTAACAGCCCGCAATGTCACGTTTACCTTGTAACTACATGAAACAAGAGGGTAACAAGCACCAATACATGAAACAACAGTAGCCTATCTTTCCCAATTTTTAAGCAAAAGTTGCAATAGTTTTCGTTTTCAGTGCACTTTTGTTAAAAAGATTACTTTATAAATGCATAGATATGTTCTTGCTAAATTGCTCCCAAATGTAAGATTGTCATAATAGTAGAATAAGTACGCCCTAGTTTTATAATACTTACAGTATAAATAATTCTTTAATTCTCCTGGTTGTTACTCCTTTATTCACCAAACTTAAAATATTGTTCCCTTATATTTATATTGTAAGTGCATTGTAGGTACACTACAAATTACCGAAGGTTGTGCTGTAAAATCGCTTTAATTATGCAGTACTTTCCGAGCTGTAATCTAAAGCGCTACCGTGTCTTTTTTTCTTCAGTGTTTGTCTCTTTGTAGCACACTTCACTAAACATCCTCTGCATTATGAACTCCTTTTACATTTGCTCCTTTTAGTTATCTTAATTACTTGTTTTTAATCAGAAAAAAAGGAACAGTTTTATTGAAGAAATGTATTGAAAACAGAGGAACAAGTAAGGAAACTGAACAAGGCGATGTCTGGAAATGACTCGGATGGCTCTGAGAAACAGATTCTCTTCTTCTTGCTCTCAGCCAGATGGCGGCGTTTAGAGCCTGTGGATGTGTTAGGAAATATTTAGTAAAGATCAATAATGTCATCCGCCATGTTGGTGCTCCCTGTCACTGTAGAGGCTTGACCGGATCGAAGCCTGACTCAGAACCCTGCAGGCCCAATGGCTGCTCTATCATGTCCTCATGTCCACATGACTTTATGGGTATTACTGTAAGGTTTGAGGATGTTTTGGCTGTGTAAATTATAGGGAGACTGTGGCTAATTTTACTCCAGATAATATTTATCAGTCAGTTCCTGTATGAACATTTATGTCTTAAGTCTTAAAACAGCTATGAGACGATCAATGTTATTAACTATATTTAGTTTTTTGTGCATACATATGCACATGATCATATGTAATCATGTGCATATGTAAAATAATGCAATCACCAACAGTAAACATCATATAAATCAAAACTGTCAAATGTTACTGAATGAAAGGTCGACCCAGGACGAGCTATAGAACTGTACCAAGTGTTGAATGGACTTCAATACTACTCCATCTTTGTTTAATTATCTTTCTGAAACCGATCTGAATGTAGTCTTTGACAAAAAAAAACAAGATTTTCTCAGCTTTTTTTATGAAACTTACTCACATTCAAGTGTTGATATTAAAAAGTTTTTTTGTTTGTTTTTTAAAGTAGGGTCTGTTCTTTCTTTTAATATATTGCATGTTTAGATATTTATACAACAAAATATTCTGGGGGCAAATGATACGTTTGTGAAAATGGTAAATAGTGCTGGTGGTGGCTGGCAATGTTTTTCAAAACTCCAGGTGGGGAAAGAGTTAAACACAAAGCATCATAAAAAAAATGAAAAGACTAACATACAAACTATTAAATAATTGCTGTAGCATACATAAATTGTAATTCTATTAACAAAAGTTATTTATAATAATTAAGAAATATATAAGAATGAGTAACCACAGCACCTGAATAAAATCTAACTTCGTTAAAATTTTAAAGTATAATGTAGTTGAACCTTGCTTTGTCATTATAATTTGGGGTGAACAAGTGAACATAATAAAAACAAACTGCATACATGCATTTAAATGTTATTTTAATTTTAATTTGGAGGACAGAATTCACACAAAATAAATCTAATTTGAAGTCAATAACTATGTTTCCGTTCAAGGGTGTGAATCTAACTTATAATGACATTTGGAATATCCTAAAACATTTGCAAATAAACCAGCGTTTCCATCTAAAGTTTTCAAGAGAACAAAGCCGGAAAATTGGAAGTTGAAAAATAGAAGTTGCAAGGAACAACATAGCCAATGTTACTCTTTTTTTCCTACATCATACGAAATGTTATCTTGCATTCGGATGCCGAATGTTTGGGAATGCAATCGTGTGAGATGCTCCTGGGAGGCCATTATACCAAATCATTCTGATGACAGACTTTGGCTCAGACATTTCAGAATGATCAAGCCAACATTTGAGATGCTGTGCAATGAAATTGGTCTGCTAGTTAGTCCAATTATCCAATCTTGAGGCAAAGTCAAGGGAGTTTTTTGTTGCACATCGAGTGTTTTGTTCAGTAAATGTGTTTCATTGTAGTTTGTGCTCATGGCTTCTTATTGGATACAAATTTATATTTTATGATTAGCACATTTTTGGAATTTATTTTTCCATCCAGCATTTTTTATTGGAAGCAGCTAATTTAAAACAAACGTTTTGACCATTGTGAAATTTGTAAGCAAAACTATTGGGGAATATGTACATATTTTTAAAAGAGATTTTAATTTTTTAAAAAAAGAGTTTGTTTGTTTTTTCCTGTCAGTTTGTGAAGTTGCTAAATGCAAATGCTTTCTGTCTTTGATATTGACACTGAAATCAATTTTTAATCAGCAGTGTATTTCAGTAATAGATTCAGTTCATTGTTTGATATGAAATGGCAAAGGTCTTCGGACATTCTCTTTTTGACAAACATCCACCCACCTACATTCACAGATACACACACAGCTACAGTTACAGCAAATTTGTAAATGTGTGATGCCTTGTGTCTGTGTCTATGAGGCTGTACTGTGTTTTTGTGCTTTTTTGAGCCATATCAAATTAAACCACTAACAGATCTCTCTGCGCACCACAGGATTGAAAAACGCACCAGGAAGGCCTTCGGGATACGGAAGAAAGAAAAGGACACTGACTCTACGTAAGTTTCACTAATTTATTCCCCTGTATTAACCCTATACCTACTGTATCATATTTTATCAAAACTTTGCTGAAATATCTGTTATACACAATCGATCACATGCCTTCTGTCTTTGATTGATAGCTTATAGTTTTTTTAGCAAGTTCAAGTCCTTTTAGTATCATTCAAAAAACAAATGCCATAGTAGATGTATTTTTGCTTTAGCTATTTTTATAAAGTTAACACAAGAATGACTATCGTTGATGATATTTAAAGATGAACATGTTTTGGACTGAAGAAACTTGGCTTTACTTGATTATCCATCATTGTTTATGAGCTATCAGAATTAAATTGAAATCTTTAGCCATATACATTTCCGCAACTCCACCTAAATGCATATTTTGCTCAGTCTGGGCCTCTGAATTAACTTGAAGTCCTTTTTCTTCATAAGTATGAGCTCCATATTATCCCATATTATGCTATATGAGTAATAAAATCCTAGTGTATGAAATATGTAAACAATTTCATATGTCAGGCTTTACAGAGTTACAGAACTTTAAAGGGATAGTTCACCCAAAAATGAAAATTCTATCATTTACTCACCCTTAAGTTGTGTTTACCCTCAAACCTCTGTGTTTATTTGTTCTGCTGAACACAAAGGAAGATATTTGGAATAATTTTTAATCAAACAGATCAGAACCCATTGACTTCCATAGTAGGAAAAAATACAAACTATGGTAGTCAATGGGGATTGAGATCTGTTTGATTAAAGGGTGGGTTTACTACTTTTTTTCTTTGCATGATTGTATTTATGGGGTGCAGTATAACATGTATTCGTGGTTTTTCTTTTTTAAAAGTCTTTTTTTTCATAAACTTCACCTTTATTGTCAGCCATGCTCTCCTCTGTCCCCTGAACGAGCGGTTCACTTCCTGATTATATGAAAACACTCCCTCAGAAACACATCATGAGTTCAGATTGGTTAGTTTGAGCCGATGTGTTGTGATTGGCTAAACTGTCGCTCACGTTGTCCGGAAGATTAGCGCCCATTACCTTTATGGGCACGTCATGAGCTCCGGTCCAGATGTAAATATGTGTCGAGACTGCAGTATCAGTATGAGGCAGAATCAGACCGAGAAAGCCGCGATGAAGAGAGTCAAACAAAACCTCACAACACACGGCTCTTACTAAACGTTTCTGAATGATAATTTGCTAAATTTTTTAACTTTTCACGTTTGTTTTACACAATAGCATCTGTCTGGCATCAATAGCAACTGACTGGCTACTAATGTTATACTCAAACAGCGTTGGCATGTTTACGTTCTTGATCAGAATCGAAAATAACGTCATAAAGCATTTATACATGAAAAATACGTACTTATAGAAAATTCAAGTATTAGTACTTATAGAAAATTCAGGTCCATAATGTTTGTAAGCATTTGTCGTAGACACAAAAAATAGCATAGTCTAACTAGTAGTGGCTATAAAGGTGCTGACATTTGAAAAAAATAAAACACAAGGCTACGTCTTGAATTATACATGCAAATACATTTAAAATGATGAAGTCTTAGCCTACTTACAGATTGTGGCCCAACACTGTTGCCTCTTGTTTTAAAGTCAGAACTGCTTCATGTTTTAGTAACTGTTTCTTGTTGAATCCGGTGTTGAACTCGCTAGATTACGATCGTCATTTTCAGGAACATAATCAAACATAAATTGTATCCATTGTTGAGGAAGAATAGCATCCATGAGAAGCCCGAACACAGAAGACCTGACAGCTGCGTGAACAACACACTCGACAAGTCGACGTGCCCCGCATTTTCTGCATATTCCGGAGGGTGGGGTTGATGCAAATGTGTAGGTTAGTGATGTACCATAACCTAGCTGTAGTCATTTTTGTAGGCAATTATACTTCCTGATTTTTAAAAGACGATATCTCTGCTTACACTAAACTTTCAGTGCTGCAACTTTGCAGATACTGTTCATGCACCAACATGCCACGTTCATGCCCCCCCCTCCTTTAAAACATTCTTCCAAATATCTTCCTTTGTGTTCAGCAGAACAAATAAACACATAAAGGTTTGGAACAATTTGAGGGTAAGTAAACGATGATAGAATTCATTTTTGGGTGAACTATCCCTTTAATGAATTAAAGCTGTGCTTCCAAAGGCAGGTTGAAGGAGTTCTTTCACAAACTCATCCGTAATGGACCATTTGCTGCTTTTATGCGTTGAATCCCTGTCCCCTGTTTCATGGCGTGAAAAGGCTGTAGATGAATAGAGGATGTCTGTTTTGAGAGTGTGTCTACCCAACACACAGGTGTTTCTGTGCCTCACAGCGGAGCCTAGCTAATTGCTTCTGTGCTTGAAAAAAGAGAGGCTTGCATGATAAGTGGGCATTAAAGACCTCTTTGTCTCTTTCTTTTGTGTTCTCTGTTTTTAGGGGGTCACCAGACAGAGATGGTGGAGTAAGTACCTCTTAACTTACAGCATCATTTCAAGAGCCAAATGTGCTATTAGTTGTATTTTGGAATTTGAATCAATGTTTGTTTTAATTATGGCTGCAAAAGTTGATGCATTAACATAAGCAATTAATTAAATGTTTATTCAACACATTTATTCAATTTATTCTGTTCTTTGTGAATTCTGAGAACTGATTGATTTAAATATTCTGAGCTAATTAAAGCAGCCAGGCAAGCGCCCCCCAACATACACACACACACACACACACACACACACACACACACACACACACACACACACACACACCTAGCAGAAGAGCCTAGCAGACCCCAGCAAACACAGAACGTTCCCCTAACGTTCCCGAATGATCCCACAAGGTTATTTTTTTGGGAACCAAACAATAATGTTATAGGAACGTTTCATGTAGGTTATTTTTAGGTTCCATTTTTATAGCGTAAGGAGAATGTTCCGGGAAACTTTCTTTAACCTTAAGAGAAAGTTCTAGGAACGTTCTGGGAACCAAAAACTAACATTCCCAGAACCTAAATTTGTTTGCTGGGACCATCCGTTTTTCTGTAAAGGATGACAAAAAGGCCTTTTTATGGGTAATTTAACTATAAAATAAGCCTTGATGGGATTTAACTAAAGTAAAGTCATTTGCATTCTTTGTAAAGTTACATGTAATTATCATCAAGGATCAACAAGGGAAATATTTGCCCAAAAGTGAAGCACAATGGTTCATTAAAACATCTATGCAAAATCTGTTATTGTCTTTTGATAGTTGAATAGTTTGACAACCCTAGTTTTAATGCATCAGATAATCAGTGTAAGCTGTTCTTTCATAATGTGAAGCCATATTTGAAAAGGTGGAAAATAATTCAAATGATGTCTTTATTTTCTTTATGATGGATGACCGTGACACAGGAAACCCAAGAGACTGAAATCGGTACTGAATATAGAGAATGAAGTCATTTAGCTAGAAGTGAATACTCACTAAGCACCTGTAGATTCCCTCAGCGGCCCCCCTGAAATAGGCCAAACTCATCTCATCTAAATACCAGGGAATTTGAGTGATTTTACTAAAGTTGTGTTTGATTTGCTCAGTCACAGAAAAAGACCAATGGGGCTCCAAATGGCTTCTGCGGGGAGATTGATTGGGAGAGATATGTAAGTACATCTTTCAAGATACAAAGGTAAAGCACATGACAGCTAAAGCCTACTACATTAATGGCTATTTAATTTAACAGATTATCAGATAATACTACTGCTTATGTAATGAAATCTCACTTCAGTTCTTTTCTTTTGCAGAACTCGCCTGAGGTAGATGAAGAAGGATATAGTATCAGGCCAGAGGAGGAAGAGGGAGATATCCTTTAATAGAACCATAAATGACTTTGATTTCATTTTGAAATTTTGTCAATAAACAATCATAATTGTGTTATTTAATTCTTAAGAATGTGTAAGGTCTATAAAATTCATCCGGTGTTGTAATCATAGCAATTTACAACTGATCCCTTAACAGCCGTCCACCAGCCCCCAAAGAGAAGACTCACTTTTCTCCTCCAGTGAGTCTGAAGAAGAGGAGGACCACCGCAAAAAGTTTAAGATCAAAATCAAACCCCTGCCAGCAGACGCTAACATTCCAGCGCCCTCGGTAGATGAATTAAAAGCCTCCATAGGCAACTTAGCTCTGACTCCCTCGCCTCTGGTGAGTTCAGCCAATGTTACCCATGCATCCCAAGCTTATGATGTTATTTCTTGTCACTTTTTCTTTCTTAAACTTAACATAGTAGCGAATATTGTGCCATGTGATACTGTATGGCTTAATGGTTTTGTGCTTTGTACTTATTTGGACACCACTTACGAAAAGGATACTGTGAAAGTACCATAGAGTGATGCTTATATAGGGTACAATGGGGGTAAAGGCTCTCTCATAGTGTATGAATGCAGAATGCAAAAATCAAAGTTTACAGTTTTGCATACTAAGTTATGTAAATATTTACTTCACTAAAGTTTGTACTGTTTCCGATTTATTTTGATAAGGAAATGCATTTTTGTTTGATAAATGTCATTAAAATATGTTCATTTAAAAAAAAAAAACATTTAAAAACTTCTGAAAGCTTTGAAGGAGATTCCATACAAGTACAATATGGCTTTTCAGTAGTAACAATAAATATGATGTTTTATTATATATGATTAATATCATAGTTTTATTATAAATATGTTGTATCTCTATGGTGGACAGCCAACTTAATAAATGATATCATCTGAATCTGACCATGTCATGTCACCAAATGGAGAAGTCATCATGTTGGGCCTTTATCCCCAAAAGTAGGGGCGCTTTATACCCCAGATACTTGTAATGATTTACAAAACTGAAAATCATTAACATATATTTAAAAAAAAATTTATTTGCTACTTAAATCTCTAACATACAATTTTAGATTTACAATTTAGCAGAGATTCAAATTTGCTCTGCTGCCCACGATTACATTAAGGATAAGCCTCATGTCCTCTATATCATATTGATATATTGTGAGTATATTGTAATCATGCTTTTTCTGGTTCATGTTGACAGTAAATCAATGCATGAAGTAGTTTGATAGACACTTAAGCCCTATTTGGATGGGATTAATTTTACATGTAGAGGTGGGGTAAAGTAATTATTACCAGAGCTTCTCAGTGATTTTAGTCCCGTCTCAATGTGCCATCTCAGTAATCGATCTCAGTAAAGATTACTGCGACTTTCACCTTCTGTGAAAAGTTTCAGAAAAATGACCTTAGGTTGTGCCTAATTACCTGTGCCAATAGACCAGCTGTAAATATGTACGTAAATATTGCGTTATTTCCTGCTTAAAAGTAGGTGCTTAAAGAAGCATTCAGTTGCTTTCTAGGCGGTGGGATAACCTCAAGTGTTTCCCGCATACCATCCAGATCAAAAATAAGGAAAAAGCATTTGGTAGAGGCACAAAACTTCTTTTAGCTTTAGGTAAGTGCCTTTTACTAACAGAATCCAATCAGAATAATCAATTTAATTAATTCATCATTCAACTGGACATAACTGTTTACACTATATATAAACAGTTTGAGATGTCTTATCCTGTGCGAATTGGCCATTACTATTACAGATGTCCTGTGGTAAAATTGCAAAACTCCATCTACCCTTGTAAAACTAATCCCATCTGAATAGTAGTGTTTCTGTCAGTAAGGAGAGGAAGCAGCTTGTTGCACTGATGCAGATTTCGTATTGTATAAGGATACTCATTAAAGGAGGAAGTGCTTTAGGTTTTGTATTAACCTTGTCAACTCAATTGTATATTCACATGATGACAAAAGCCACAAGCCAAACTTGGCTAACAGTAGACAGGCCTTCTTTTTTTTTTTTTTTTTTTTGTGGAGCCTTGCTTGTAGATGTGTGGTTAATATGAGGATATCTCACTGTGGAGGCTGGTACTGGAGAGAGCAGTTCAGATGGAGCTTTCTTTCCATTTTAATAGTCCCAAAACACCCACCTGCCGTTTCACTAAAAACATTGTTGAGTTTCGGCAATCTAAATCGATGCATCCTGTTCGTTAAAGCTGTTTTAAAGATTTTTAAATGATATGTTTAGGTGTACCTTGAATATGTGTAGGAAAGTCTTTGTGTAGCCTTCATGCAGTTCAGGAGATGATAATGTGTTGAGAGCACCTGGCTAAACATTTTCCACTGGCTCTATCTTACAAAACATTATTCAAAATTAGCAAGATAATTATATAAAGCATTTATTTTACAAAATATTTTTGTTTTTCAAATATATGCTGTTCTTTTGAATTTTCTATTCATCAATGAATCCACAAAAAAATGTTTCATGGTTTCCACAAAAATATTAAGCAGCACAGCATTTTCTACATTGATAATAATAATTAATGTTTCACTAATCATCATATTAGAATGATTTCTGAAGGATCATGTGACACTGAAGACTGGAGTAACAATGCTGAAAATTCAACTTTGCCATCTCAGGAAATCAGTTTGAGATTTTTTAAATAATTTTAAATAGTAATTTTAAATTGCAATAATATTTTACTTTTTACAGTATTGCAGCCTTGGTGAGCATAAGAGACTCAGAGAGAAAGAATAACATTTGAAAAAAATTTACCAACCCCAAACTTTTGAACGGTAGTGTACATGGTAGTAAAATGATACTTTTGGTACTTCGTGTTAGTGAATTCAGTTTACAATTTTAATAATTCTACTTTATGGTATACTTCTTTGATGACCATTAACTCACAAGCAAGAATATACTGAGAACGTCCGGTTAATATTGCGTGTGTGGCTAAGTTTCTACAATTATCTCTCCAAACTGAAGTATTGACTTTTAAAAACTTTTTTCATTGGTGAAGTCATCTAAAGTGTGTCTGACAGAGGTCATTCAGATGAGATATGGTGTAGATGAGTCTTATCTGACTCACTGAGCGTGTCTTTATCTGGAGTTAGGGAGAGTAGGAGTTTCAGGCGGAGTCTCTTGAGACTAGAGTGTCGCTCTGTTCTCTTTCAATAATTCAGCTTGGAAACTGGGCACAATGACTCCGCTGCATAGTGTGGCAGGCCTGCTGACAGGTAGGCATCCCGGCCAGAACGCGTCACAAGAAGAACGTGCAAGCTAAATTATTCACACACAGATACATGCAACTCTGTCAATGAGCTTTTAAAGCCCTTTTTGTGTCTTGTCAATCAGTCTTACTCAGATCTACAACTCAGAACCACCTACCGGGCCTTTTCTTGTTTGCTTTGTTCCTGAAATTAATTGGAACTCAGATTGGTCTTTAGCTGTCACAAAGTAATTATCTTTTCTAGGGTTTTCATTAGCTCTTATTCCCAAAGTTAAATCTGCACGTCTATGAATCCCTCTCAGTATGCTCAATCAATGCTAATCAATGGGGTGCAACTACAGAAACCAAAGATTCTCGGGTCAGCAGCATGTGTCCAAATTTCAATCTTAACCGTTCTATTTCATCAGAAACAATCGTAAAACAGGGATTTAAGTGTAAAATACAGAATGCGTCCTTTAATAGTGAGAATTGGACCCTTATCTAAAGTGTGACCAAACTTTTTTGTGCTCCCAAACTCTTAGTGTATATTCAGTAAATGTTGAATACTTTTCTATGCACATTTTGAAAGTTATATTTGTTATATACCAAAATTTGCATATGTTTAACTACACCCTGCTAATTCAAGTAGGAAAATCACCCTTAAAAATAGTTTATTTGTACTTTCTTTGTATTTTAACATTGAAAAATGACTTTTTTTAAGCAGACTTATTTTGAACTCATTGACTGAAATCCACCTTGTCCAGTATATTGGAACGTCTGGCATTCCTTACTCATGAATTAATCATCATCAGTCACATGCCCGTCCTCTGCCATGGCAACCTGTGCGTATTTGTGTAACCATGGTGATGGATTAGCCATGAATACTCAACAGAAAAGTGTGAGCAAGGTTGAACAACAGAAGCCATACAATAGTGATCGTGCTCGCTCTCATTTCATCAGAGGAGAGTGATAATTCATACATCTTGTTGTATTCTCTACTACTTCACCTGAGTAGTCTGGACAGAGATATTACATCCAGCCAACCATCCAGAACGCAGGGAGAGACTAATGTAACGGTGGGGTTACAGTCGAGCAAAAGCACAAAGGCATGGGGGTTCTTAATATAGCACACCTCTCGGCCAGGTGCTGGGTTCCAGCTGGTATTCATGTTTTATTGATAAGCTTTGCTTCTTTATTAAGGTCTTTTGTATATGGGCAGTCATCCAACAAGAGTTAATAAAGCCACACATTGTTAACCCAATGTGCTCAGAGCCTGTTTGATCATTCAACAGTCTTAATTCCAAACTGTGCGGCAGAATGTTGACATGTAGCAAGCCACATTTTTTTTAAAGAAAATGTTCACCCAAACTAACAAAAATGTTGCCATTTATCCATCCTAAACTTGTTACAAACCCATTTTTTATTTTATTTTTTATTTTATGGGGTACCCATGAGAATACATATTTTAGAATGTCCACAGTGCTTTTTTATTTGTGGAGATTGGAGCTGTGAAGTGTGATGTAATGTGAAGTCTAAATGTGTTCAATAGTTTGTTTGTTTTTTATCAGGGAAAACACAAAAATAGTGGCTAATCTAAAAATGTCATCACTTTGCCATAGACATATTATGTATCATGCCTATACAAATTGATTGTTGTTTCATAGAAGAGAACAAATATAAAAACTAATCTGGGAAATGCTTCAGTATGAACTGCTGTTCAAAAGTTTGGGCTGAGTAATATGTAGGCTATGTATATATTATGTATATATCTACTGTGTATATATAAATATAAAATAATATATTCAAGTAAAGTAAAGACATTTAATATTCTATTTCAAATAAATTCTGCTCTTTTGGAGTTTTTATTCATCAAAGAATCATAAAAAAAATGTATCAGGGTTTCCACAAAAATGTTAAGCACCACAACTGTTTTCAACATTTGATAATAATAAAAAAATGTTTCTTGAGCTAAAATAAATAAAGAAATAATGCATATTTGAAATCACAGGAAAGATTTACAAGTTAAAATAGACAATTTAAATCCGCACAAGATCTGATTTTTCCGCATCCGTTCTGAGCCACTTCCAAATATGGTTTTAAATTAGATACATATCCGATATCTGGACATCCGACCTATACACATTTATCCAGATTCCCCTTGGAATTCCAAGCCAATACATAAGTTGTAGTTAAGAATTAGTTAATAGTGAGAATTGGACCCTAATCTAAAGTGTAACCAAACCTTTTAGTACTGTAGTGAATGTGCCCACAACAGTGCCCACAAACACTACACACTGCATGTCACAAGGTTTCTGTAAAAACTAAACCAACACACATACAGTCAGCTCAGGCCGACGGTGTTTTCAGTGCAGTAAATGTGCCCGCTGTCCCGTTTACAATGTGAATGAACGCCACTCTCGTTTGCCTGAAACTTCGGGCATGCGAGTTTTGAACTACTTGGATGATTGGCTGATTCTTGCTCAATCACACTCAGAGCTCATAGAACACCGGACCATATTCCTCGAACATCTCGAGAATCTAGGTCTCAAAGTCAATTGGGCGAAAAGTTTGCCGTCTCCTATTTAGAAAATATCTTTTCTGGGCACAGAACTGAACTCGCTCTCTGTGACAGTGCGACTGTCACCATAGCGCAGACTGAACATTCAGCGCATCATGTAATCCTTCCGCTGCGGCACTATAGTCCTGCTCAAAAGGTTTCAGAAAATGCTGGGTCTCATGGCCTCAGCATCATCAGTGCTCCAGTTGGGTCTGCTTTGCATGCATCCGCTGCAGTTATGGCTGAAAGCATGGCTCGGGCACCTGGGTCTCTGTTCTGTTTCGCCTCAAGGTCAACCACAAATGCGTCACAGCTCTGTAACCTTGAAGAGTAATCGACTGATACCAGTCAGGTGTAAACCTGGGGACTTCCTTGAGTGTGAAAGTGGTGTCCACGGATGCCTCCACCTTGGGATGGGGAGCGCTGCTTGAGGGCCGTTGAGAGACCGTTCTTTGGCCAGTGGACAGAATGGGTGAAGCTCCTACACAAAGACTAGAAATGATGGCAGTCGACAACAAGCACGCTGAGACACTTTGTCCCTGAATAAAAGGTGACCACGTCTTGGTCCGCTCTTGGTCACATGTCAGTGGTCCAAGAAAACGCTCACTGTCCAAAGTTTTTCTCCAAGAGCAGAGATGCGCTGGCCCACTCTTTACTTTTCCACCTGTCTCGCTCCTGCCTCAGGTATTGGAAGTAATCAGGGAAAACGGATGCTCAGTGCTGCTTGTGGCTTCGCTCTGGAAAAACCAGACTTGGTTCCCAGTTCTGATGCAGCTGACAAGCACTGCCTCATGGCCAATACCGACAAGGAAGGACCTCCTCTCTCAGGCCCAGGGCTCAATTTGGCATCCTCACCCGGAGCTGTGGTCCCTGCACACATGGGCCATCAACGGGTACCCGCAAACCTCCCGGAGGGAGTGTTAAACTCGAATCACGTGTTTAGAAAAACGCTAGTCAAGTGGGGAAGAACAATCTGGTCATCTGCTCCCTTAAAGGAGCCAAGAGGTCCCCCCCTCAGTCCCCATGTGGGACCTTTACACGGTTTTGGAAGCCATGAAAGGTGCCCCGTTCGAAGCCAATCCACTTGTCGGACATGAAACATCTGTCATCCAAGACAGTGTTTCTTATGGCTCTTGCTTCAGTGAAGCGCATAGGGGATGCCCATATTGCCGGGAGGCTGACGCAGTGGGCGCGAAGCGCCCCATTGGATCTGACGTCACCTAGGGCCTCTCTCGAAGGCTGCTGCAGTTGCCGTAGGACAGCCAATAGGCATGCGAGCCGCCTTGCCTTTGTCTGCATGCTGTCGCAACGTGTTTTACATTAATTCAAAATTAAGGATAATTTTTGTCTTCAATATCTTGTGGAAAAGAGGTTTTCGCCAAGCGTAAGATATTACGCAGTACTCGTTCCCTCTTCAAGAGAGAACTGAAGTAACCAAGCATGTTTTCAACCTATTTTTTTAAATAACAGCTAAAATAACAGCTTTGCTACTGAAACCTATTTCTCAGAAATGAGGTGATAATGTCCCTGTTTTTGTAAATAAAGTAACAAGCTTCTCTACATTCAGATACACACTCAGGTTTTCACTTTCTCTCTCACTCACATAAATGAAATCAGTACCATTCCCGTCTGTTTCTGAACCATGAGATTTTACGCTGCAAACATCCATGACCACTTTTAATTTAACCATGATGGCAAATAATCATGGCCACCTGACGTGAATTATAAAATAATTTTAGTATGGCGGTTCAATACCTCACATTGTAAAGCGATCACCAACAGAATTGGGCAGATATTGGATACCAGTCATGTCTAAAGTGAATGTAAGGCTGGACAGAAAAATTACATTAGGTCACATCTTTCCATTAAGACTTGCAGTGTAAACAACTTCTTTCAAAAAGTTCAACCCAAACTTTTGAATGGTAGTATATAATATTGTGTTCCATGGAAATATAAAAATTCAATATAAGTTTGGAATGAATAATTAATAACAGAATTAAAAATTGTAGGTGAAACATTCCTTTAATGTGCTTATTAAATGGACTTTTAATATATTTAAAAGTGTTCACTCAAGCTATGAGTAAGTCATTCAGGTCACTCACTGAGATCTGTTGTCACGTTTGACTGATCTCCTTAGCTGAGATATGCTGGAGGCAATATCTGTCGTTGACAGAAACATTGACTGGGTTTGCACAGTGTTTCATCATACTGTAATCTGTGTTTGAAGATATTTCTGCCTTGTCATTCCTCTCAAATTCATGTGTAACGTATTTTGTGCATGCTTACCGCACTATACTAATGTAGATCGATAATGCTCTCTCTTCTTTTGTCTCTACCCTGCCTGTCTTTCTGTTTCTATCTGTCCTTACTCTAATGCTGGCTGATATAGAGGAATAGTCCGGTAAGCTGTTTATACGTTATCCTCTTTTAGAGTGGCATCTTCTTCTAACTTTTTTTTGGCATGGTGAAGTTTGCATGCTTGGTGTTTAATATACCGTTAGGAACTGATCTAGGGATGGACTGTTGGACATTGAAACAGGCAATAGACTGTATAGACTGTGCAGTTTGTACTTTGTAGTTTCATTATAGATGATAGATAGATAATTTCATTTAGCATCTGGTGTTTGTTTATGCATGTTTCACTTCAACACTTTTCCTCTGTTTATTATTTGAATGAGTGGGCCACCAGCCTTAGTCATCAGCCCAGCTCTTATAAAGCATTTGGTTGCATGCCAATTATTTGCTTGCCCACTCTTGGCTGGTGGTGATCATTGCTTACAGCCTATTGGATCTTTCCTAATCACCCAGAACTCACATGCCACACTCAGACTGAACTCAGAACCATTGTTCCTGGGCTTAATCCCACTATGATAGAGGTAGATTAAGGAAAAAATAAATATAATGAGGTTAAATTGTGAAGAACCCTTTCATTTCTAATCTAACTGTGAATTTGGTGCTGGAGTATTATGCATGAGCACAAAATTTCCCACCATATGGCGAATCTTTGAAATCTCTTTGTAGTGAGCTGAGCAGTACATACTTTCTATGCTTTGGGATCCTCTGAAGACTGAACAGTGCTGAGACAAGCAGTACTACACAGGTGCAACGTTGGCAATAAGTGCATAAATGCCATTTTCAAGAATTGTTTAAATCTGAATGTTTCATATCTTCTCGAGCTACATTATATAAAAAACAGATCAAAATTGAAGTAATTGAATCTTGAATAGTCACTGCCTTCATTGGGTCTCAAAAAACTAATCTATAATTGAAAAACATCAGTATAAAGATGAACATAGTCTTCACAACATGCAGTTCAGGAACAGAGGTTGCTTTTGATCGAAGTCTGTATTACTGATTTATCACTTTCTGACTAGGTGTCTCTTCTCTCTTCCTTTTTGCTGGTCACAGAGACGTAGCCCGGTAAGTGCCTTTTCCAATATTTTTTCCGTTCACCAGTGCTTGAAACACTATGATTCAGTTGAAGCAGTCACACTGAGAGAGAACTTTGGAATTGTGAAGATACCTCTGTTATCAATTTAATGAAATTATAATGTTTAAAGATATTATCTTTAAAGAGACTTAATAAATGATTTTTCCATATAAAGATGCAAAAGTTAGGACCAGTAAAAAAAGTTATTTTTATTTTCAAATTTGATTAACTACTACTCTTTACAGACATCACTTTTAAAAAAGTTAACATTACTACTCTTATTAACTTTTTCTCCCTCATATGTTTTTTTTTCCTACCTAATAAAAGGGCAATGTGAATATAAATAATGCTAACTTTTGTGCTATAGATCCATGACATCAAGCAAATGCCTTTTTAATAATTCGTATGCTGGTTGCTGTAGTGCCTTGCATGAGCTATGTTAAAGATTCTTAATCTTAATACTGTATGATATCTATTATCTCACCTTTAAGTCTAAAGAATGCCATTTTGAGGAAAAAACAAATGCTGTGGTCTATTTGATATTCATATCCACCATGAAGAACCTGTGATGTAATAACATTTATGACAGTGTTATTTGTTACTAATGCATCAGTGAGTCAGATAAGATTGTTCATCAGTCAATCATAGGAATTTTCTGTTAGCTGTAGAAAGCATTATGAAACAGGAATTTACTGGGCATCAAGGCATTGGTTCTGTCTGAGTTTGACTCACCATTCCCTTGATTAAATTTACCCACAATCCAATATTTTCTGCTGATGAGCAAAATAGTGTTATGAGCTTTTAGTCTTATGAATGTTTTGGCCTTCTGTCTGTTTCAGGGCCTGGCAAAAAGAAACCCTAGTAAGTACACTTAATACAATCTATTCTTAGGTTTATGAGTCGAGTTTATGAGTTGTCTATGTATATTTAAATCTGACAAAAATAGTTGTCTGGTATTACATGGTCATGTGAATAAAGAAGTGTGCTTGCATATGTATGAGTAGATGTAATGTATTTGTGTTCATATGAACATTAAATTATTCTCAGGTGAAGAAATTGCACGACCGAGACGTGTCGTTCCAACGCCTGTACCAGCTCTTGCCCCGTCTACAACACCTGCATCTGCGCCTGCATCTGCGCCTGCGCCCACTCCAGAGCCTGCTAGGTATCTATACGCACATTTACACACTTTTTGTCTGTTATTTCTAAGGGTATTACTGTTCAAAAAACTATTACAAATACGACAACTAGCATAGAAAAAAATATATTTTGTTAACTAAAATAAAAATAGATTAACCTTGCAGAGGACCAAAAATTAAACTGGAAGTATAAATCTGTACCAAAAGCTAAAACAAATTACAGAGAAAATATTTTTTCAGCTGGATGGCTTGATTGAATTGCTTCACTGTAATCTTTAATATAACTGCTCAACTAAACAGCTTGCTTTTTGTACATTGCATTTAGGTGTAGGTAAAATACATTTTGATAAAATAAAATAAAAAAATTATGATAAATGCAGCAATAATGTCACATTTATATTACATTTCAACATGACATCATGACTTTTGCGTAAACATACACGGCACTTTCAAGTAAAGTGGCGGTGTTATGTCTAAACATTTTCAGCTATATGCGTGTATGTCTACTCCATTAACGTCCGAGTGATTCCGCGTGCAGTACACGCCTTTAAATGTCCGAGCGAAACGAAGCAAAATGTAGATCTACATCTGGGGAGCGAGCTTTTTTTTTCCTAGGATGGTAGGGGAACACTCATAAATGCTATTAACCCCAGTGACGGGTAGGTTTAGGGAAGGGGTTGAGGTAAGTCATATATTTATATATACAGTAATAACGTTAAGTCAACGACGTTCATAAACACACTGAAAAGCGATTATGCGTGTTGATACTCTGATAGCACGCCAAAAATGGAAATACGAATTGGCATGTCATACATACGCAATTTCATGATATTAGCCTGTACATTTTATTGTCCGCAAGTACTGCAGTATGTAGTGTTGGTGTGAATTTTACCAAAATAATAGTTATGTTTATGTTAATGTTTTTATTTTCACTATGCAGTTTCTGATAAAGTTAATTGTGTCATCATAGGTAGATTAAACAATTTGTGCAGTTACTACAATTTCTGGAACTGAAACTAAATAAAATCTCAAAGTATTTATTTACCAATTAAAATATCTAGTTCAGTCATTAAACTTTAGAGGACGCAGGCTGATAGTTCTTTTACATGCAATCCGCAAGCAATTGCATCATTAGTGCATGACACAAGCTGATTGGCCCCTGCTGATCCTGCAAGCCAATAAGATTGCTTGCTCAACATAAAAAATAGCCTGGGGCTGAATCCGAAATCACCCCCTAAACCCACATTCACCATTCCCTACGTTAGTCCACTAATACTGTTCACTTAAAGATGTAAATGAAAAGGATTAAGCGAATGATGAGTGTGCATTCGGTTTTACGCTCGTTATTGCAGTGCAATGTAATATGGTTTTGAAAAAGTGCACTCAATATCATTCACTGTGGTTTGGGACACCACTACAAATGGCCGTACCCTAAAATAACGGCCTATTTGAGGGTATAGGGGGTGATTTCGGATTCAGCCTGGTTATTTGTTTGCTGTATGCTAGCCTGCAGCGTGCTAACAGAATTCCTCTGAAACTCCACCTGAGATCTGCTACAAGATTTTGTGTCTTTATGCAATATAGCAGTAAATCTTACATGTGTCTGTGTATCTATTACCCGTAGCAAGTCAATACACGTAGCAGATCTAGTCTGCCAAGACCAAATACATGGTCTTGGTGGACCAAATAAAAATAAAAACTAGTTACATTCTAAATAAAAAAAACTGTACTTACAGTATATATAGCCATGCTTGTTGCAACTTACATGTAAGAGTCTTTTAAAAAATTGTAGTTGTTTAACTGAGTCTAAATGGATTATATGACAAACTGTTAGAGTTGCAGCCTGAATGTGAGTAGTCTGCATCTGTGTGGATGAGTCATGCAGATCTGGCTTAATTCTCCTCATTTTAGTAATAAGATATCTCCAGTGCCAGAGGATGCAACAGCCTTATTCGGCCCTCCCTTGGAGACAGCCTTTGATGAGCAGAAGACCAGTGAAGGTACAGTATATCACCATATCCTTACCTCTTAGTTCTGTAATTTACAGGGTCACTGAATTTTAACCATTCACAATCCAATAGAAGCTGATCACGGCCCAGATTCTTTGTGTTACTTTATTCACTTGAACAAAAATGCTCAAGTCATATACATCATGTGTCTTCAGGAGACTCACAGAGGGTATACAGATGATGGCCATATTTCAGCTATGCATATTTAAAAGTACTGTTTGCTTATCAAATCAGCATTGGTTTTTAGCTTTATGTAATGTGAACTCTAGAACAAAACATTCATCAGTGCGTACTAGTTGCCACCCACTCAATTCCATTTGCAGCAGTTGAGATTAAAACAATTAGATTTACTGGTCATTTATGACAGATATAGGGATAGATAAGTGTTGCATGGTGATTCCTTCCTCTGAGTCACACAGCTGTTTATTCTGCTCCCCATCAATTGTGTATCATGTCCTTTTCCATAAATTAGCGGTGATAGAGGAACCTGAGGTTTGGGGTGCACCCCTGCCTGAGCAACACCTAGAATCCTCACTGGCAACACCTTTTCCTACAGGAAGTAAGTCATTGCTTGTGTGGCATGATTGCCATCATCCTGGTATCATAAACCCATAAGTTCCAAAAATGGTGAACGGTCGACTGAATGGAAAAATCGTGATTGCCTCCAGTTTTTTTTTTATTATTTTAACTTTCCCTTTGGCAGTCTCCATTAACCTACTAATTTCTCAAGTCATTAGCTATGAAAGCAATAATGAGTCATCCAGCTCATCCTGTATTCATGTCTTTTGGTGACGGTTTACTCAACGTGGCCTATTTTCATGTGTGCCTATGAAAAAAAAAAAAAAAGCAAAATGACACTGAGCTGTTTTGTGGGTTTAAGTTAAGCTTAAAGCTATGATTATAAATGAAAGTTTGGCCTTCTTATGGTGATATATCTCTGAATGTACATTTACATATGTTAATACTAGGGCTTGCATGACTACTCATTTTTACTAGATGACCAGTTGTCTAGGAAAGTAGTCGACTGTGACCTGAGTCAGTATTTACCCTCTATCAATGACTCAAAGACTAGCTGCCTCAACAGTCTGGGCTGCTGGAGAGTTTGATGCGGTGAGAATGTTAAAAAGTGCTTAAACTATTAATTTAACAAAGCTTATAACATGCACCTACATGGATGCAATTTGTGTACAGAGGAAAAATATTTTTGTTGCCATATGAAACAGACTAAAGACTAGTTGTAGAACTAATGCAACTCTATTTCTCATTGCTAAAAACTTGCTATGTCAATAGAATAAAATGAATAATTTCTAACCAGTCTTTTGAAATTAGAATGATACAGTAATAATATAAGCTTTGGTGTATTTTTAATTAAAACAAATTTACAAACAGGGTAATTCTGAGAGCTCTAGTAAAATTTGTTTTCTTTCAAATTTTATATGCCCCTTTAAAGGGATAGTTCACTTTGAAATTAATTTTTGATATGTTTTAGCTTACCTCAAGGGCATCCAAGATGTAGGTGTCTTTGATTTTTATAATTTAGACATTTTTCAGTCAGTCATAACATGCAGGTATGGGGGTCCCTCGTCCAAAGAGCATGCACAGAGAAGTCAAAATTAAACATGATTTAATGACTCGTAAATGTAAGTACACATTGATGGCCTAAGACACGAAACGAGCGGTTTGTTTGAGAAAACGCTAAACAGTATTTATATCGTTTTTACCTCGTAATCACAGTCACGTCCAAGTGATCTGAATCAGTTGTGCAATGTCCAACTGAACCAAACTGAATCATGGTCAACGTTCCGCCGGAAGTGATCGCTTGCGTGTGTACGTCACTCAATATTTACAAGGAGATTTCGGAAGTTTTAACTTTTACTAAACATATTTAGATATACCGAAATCGTCTTCCATTGCGATTTCCTGTATATCTAAATATGTTTAGTGAAAGATAAAACTTCAGAAATCTCTGTATAAACAAAGAGTGACGTAGGCGCGCAAGCAATCACTTCCGGTGCATGCGCAGTCCGAAGTGCCCGTGCCGTCAGATCAGTTTGACATGGCTGTGTTACACGAGGTAAAAAACAATATAAATACTGTTCGTTTTCTTACACAAACCGCTCGTTTTGTGTCTTAGGCCATCAATGTGTACTTACATTTATGAGTCATTCAATCATGTTTAATTTTGACTTCTCTGTGCATGCTCTTTGAGGTGAACCCAGGGTGGACCCCCTTAACCTCCAGTGTATGACTGACAGACAACAACGGATTGACTGAAAAATATCAAAATTGAAAATACTGTGGAAACAAAGACACCTACATCTTGGATGTCCTTGAGGTAAGCTAAAACATATCAAAAACTAATTTCAAAGTGAACTATCCCTTTAAAAACACCCTTGTGGCCCCCTGACGGTTTCCGGGTCCTAATTTGAAAACCCTTGGACTAGAGAACTAATCATAGAAATGATTGACTAATTGACTAGTCTGTGCAAGCCCTGGTAGATTCTTACTAAACAAATAAGTGATCCCTACATAAATTAACATAAAAAAATGGTTACATCCTAAATAATATGAAAGTAGTGTGAACTACTAGGTCACAGAGAGTGAAGGGTTATCATTCAGAGTCTGAGCTATTCATCCCACGCCACAGTCCCTTTCTGTTGTCCCTGACTGCCTGAATGAGACCATGCATGGTGCTGTGGGGCATGGAGACATGGCCTATGGGGGGTGGGGGTGTATGTGAGAGCTTATCTTAGCTGCACTAATGTCATTGCAGCTCTGCCTCCGCTTCCGCCTAAGATGTGCCGACCTCCCCCTCCTCCGATTGAATCTCCTGCTACAGAGCCTACTGGTAAGATCCCCCCTCCACCCAGGCCTCAGATAACAGGGGTCTTATACTGCACCTGGAGGGCCACTGTCCTGCAGATTTTAGTGCCACTAAAGCCCCTTTTACACAGCGTGTTGATCCCAGGAAATTGCCAGAATGCCTTCTGTGTGAAGTGAACGCAAACACGACCCGGGATTGATACCGGCATCGATGCCGGGTCTGGGGACCTAGTAACATTGCCGGAATCAGTCCCCGGAACGCGCGCTGTGTGAACAAAAGCCAGGACCAATGCTGTAAGGGGTGTGATGACGCTCGTGCCATTGCGTGACTCTGTTGCTCTTAGAAGAAAGTTTGTGTTCGTCATCAACAAAGAGAGGACGAACAAATGTCTGCAAACTGGAACGAAGCAGAGACCAGGAGCTCCTCGCTGATCTGCGCTGATGCTGAGATCGTTCACCAGCTTTGTGGAACGGTATGCACGTGTACATGTTTTCGACGCGGCACGTTAGATGTCTCATCCTGACGTCATGTGTTTTTCTGGTATCTTTACGGGTTGTGTGTGAACGCACTCACAGATCCCGGCAAATCACTGGCAGTGTGAATGAACCAAAATCAAACAATCCCAGGACAAATGCCAGGTCACATTATCCATGTATTTTCTGGAATCTCTGTGTGAAAGGGACTTAATTAAGCACTCCTCAACCAACTAATAAAGGTCTAGAGGCATACTAGAAACTTCCAGTGTTGGGTTTAAATTCTGCAGGATGTTGGCCTTCTAGGAGCAGGTTTGGACCCCCCTGGTCTATACCAATATTGGACCCCAACAAGTATGTGATTGGTTTCTTTTGTGCTTGCCTTTTTGCACTCAGTCTCTTGCCTTTTCATTTGCCTTGCCTTCTGTTTATGGCCTGCTAATAATTTGTTCTGTTCCTTTATGTAGATGTACAGAAAGAAGAGGAAAGTTCAAGGCCGACCTCACAAAGGCCCTCTATAACTGATCTGGACAACATCTTTGGTCCAGAAGACTCTCCAAAACCTGGTCAAGATGCTGAAGACAAATGGGTTTGCTTCAATGATGCGTCACCTGAAAGACTTCCTCCCTCTGAAGGAGGAGTGCCAGCACCTCCACTCCCCTTGTCTCCACCTCCCCCAGCAGAACCAGCACCCCCACTACCTAAATCACCCCCTCCATCTGAGGAGCCGAACCCTTTCTTTACCAAAATCTTCATCTCCCACTGCAGATCCAGCACCTTCTCCTCCTTCCATTGAGTCACACAGGGAAAGCCCCCCACCTGTTCCAAATGTTCCCAAAGACACCACTCCTTCTCCTCCAACTGTCCCGCCCCCTCCGGTGGAAGAGGCCCCGGCCCCACCGACACCAGATGATCTTTTTCAATCCACTACAGACTTTTCGTCATGTGCTCCTCTGACAGAGACCCGATCAGACTCAACCAACAGCCCGCCAACCACTGTAGAGACAAGTGTACGCACAATCCCTCCGCCCTTGGTTCTGAACCAAGAGGATGAGAAAAGCCCTGATGAGATTCCATCAAAAGAGGACCCCAGCGAGAGCAGCACTTCACCCAAAGAGATTTGTCAAGGACCACGTTCAACACCTCCTCCTCCACCACCTCCTACATACAGGGCGGTAGTTTCATCTCCAGGGCCCATTCCTCCAGCTAGTACAGGTGGAAATGAAAGTGGTGAGTCTGATCTAAAAAACAAAACAGTCAATCGGACCAGTGGTCACTGAAAATTAGTTCACCTGAAAATTAGCATTCTGTTATCATTTACTTACTGTACGTTCACTCCGCCGCCTAATTGAGCTTCTAAAGCGGCCGGAGGTCATTCATTTTCAATGGAAGCTGGCTTCTCTCAGCTGCAAGGAGCTTCAAATTCCTCAGCGTCGCGTTTTGGGCGTTTCGAGCGTCAATCAGAAAGTTGAAAGAAGCTCAACCTTATGGTAATGAGCTGTGACACGGTTCAGCGGCAAGCAGAGGCAAACGCCAGCAACCACTTAGAATGTAGACGTCCTTCATGCTGGCTGATTACGGAGAAATACACAATGTAAACTTTCATTCCTACCAAAACATTAGTTCTGAGAAAATGGAAGAGAAGCTAATAATCGCCGGTGCTGTGATTCCTGCTGGTTTCGTATCATTTATGACATGACGTTGTTTGCTTACAGGGACCGCATGAGCGCAACTTTTATTTGAAATATTTACGAACGCTCGTTTTAAAGCAGGAATGCAATTAATTTGCCCATGGTGACATCCGATTTGACCGCAAATAATAATAATAATAACAATAGCTAACTATTTTTTCCCGAACCAAATGTGACCAAAATGGTTATAAAAAATACTGTCTTTAAAAAAGGTTTCTTCAATGTATTGCTTGTTTTTTTCTGTTTATTACATTTCATGTTGTGACACTTCTATTCTCCCTGCAACATTAGAGCGTTTGACTGATTCTTTGACAATTAGACTGATTCTTTGACGCTCAATTCGGCGCCGGTGTGAACGTACAGTTACCCAGCTGTATTTTGAAACCAGAACGAGGTTCTTTTTTTTTGTGGAGCACAAAATGAGTAAATGTTAACCATGGCTATCAAGCAAGATTTTCCAAAAAAAAAAAAAAAAAAAAATCAATGTATACCTCAGTCTGTTCCTCACACAAAACTATCAAATGCCGTCAGAATACTTTATATAGAGCTAAAATCAATAGGACTTCTTTTATTATGCTTTTTGGTCAACTGCTGGTCCCCATCCACTCTCATTATTTGAATGAGAGCAACTCAGACATCTGGTGAACTTCTCCTGTATGTCACTGAAGAACGAAAGTCACTCAGGTTTGAATGATTGATGATAATCAGTATTTAATTTTAGGTAAACTAACCCTTTTAAACAATGACAACCACCAATATAAAAAATAGGTTAATTAATAAACACATTTTGATTTATAGAATATACCCTTTGTTACTGTTATAAGCAGTAACAACAGTTTCTGTATATTGAAAATGCATGTAAATTCAGTTAAGTCTGAATCTCAAGTCGTTCTGCTCTAGTCACCACCATGTTATAAGTTTTTACAGGAGAACCTTCTTAGTAAGAGGGGTGAAGTGAAATACATCTGACAACTTGTTCTCGCTCGTTATTATTTTCTATATAGAGGCATATGTGCATTCTCACCACTCTTGCGCATAATGGTACTACTACATTTTTTGGTTTAGTGTTATAGCAGTGCTCTAATCAGAAGTGTTATGTATTTTTATATACCGTAAACATATTCATTTTCAGAGACAAATAATGGTTGGTTTTCATTGTTTCCACTGTATATTCTAAGCATCCTGGCTTTCTATAGATGATTTGTGAGGCTATTTTGATCAAGTATCATAACTTTTTTGAATGTATTGCCATTTTATCCAAATCAGCTAGAACTCTTAAATGGGCTTGATGCATGTTACTGTTTGTATGGCTTTGCTTTAATGGAATACTCTTGCTTCACAGGCTCCTCCTCCCCTGTACGCCCATCTACCCCTTTGGCTACCAGCAGCTCTCCCCTCCCCTCCCCCACCTCGGCCACCCTCACGACCCAAACTGCCTCCAGGGAAACCAAGCGTAGGGGATGTGGTACGTGATAACATAAAAAAAATTACAATACTTTCAAATGGTAAAATATTACTGTCCCTGTTAGTTCCCAACAATCTTAGTGTCACTGACTTTTTTATGACCCAATTCATTTAAAAAAACCTTATTGGGTGTAAGAACTCGTTCCAACCAGACCCAGACTAAAAGTTGACATTTACTACATATTTATAGCCTGGTTAAAACCAGACCATTCTCAGTTGTAACTGAGTTATGGTCTGGCAAAGCGTCATAGACAAATCATTTCCGGAGGCGCGTCACCAACGGACGTTGCGGATAGAGCTAAAACCAATCAGGGGTGCATTTCCCGAAGCATCGTTAGCCAACTATGGTCACAAGTTGATACGCAATTTCCATTGAACTCTATTGTTAACGACGGAACTTGCGACCATAGTTGGCGAATGATGCTTTCGGGAAATGCACCCAGAGCGGTGAAGGAGAGGACGTATACAGAGTGGCAGGGAAACATCTCTGAGTGCTGTTCTTTGCTCGGTGAAACGCTCAAATCACTTAAAACAGACGCGAGTGATGCTCGACAGCAGCATACATCTTTGTAATGTAGGCTACAAAATCTGCTTTGAAATCCTAGCGCTGTCTTCATCATGTAAATGCCACTCCAACGTTTCTGATTGGTGCCACGATATCGATGGATTGGAAATGGGCTTGAATGAGCTCTTTGCCAGACTAACTTTTAGAGCAAATCTATATTTGCTGGAAATTGTCTGGGTTTTCCCAGGCTAACATATTTAGTTTTCATTCAATAAAATTCTCTATTTAATGAAACAAAAAAGAGTAAATTTCCTCCTGATTACCCGACCAGAATGATAAACTCCTTCTCTTTTGTTACTGAATATCCCCTCTGTCTATTCTTTCTTTTCCCTGCTTTTCCTATCAGAATCGGCCGTTCAGCCCCCCTGTACACTCGTCAAGCCCCCCTCCTCCTCTGGCTCCGCTGGCCCGTGCGGAGAGCACCTCTTCCATCTCCTCCACCAACTCTCTGAGTGCTGCCACCACTCCCACCGTCGGTAAAGAGCTCTCCGTGTCTGTGTCAGGTGTGACTCCATTTCCCATCATTCTCTCTGCTTTGCCATGCTGCTCCGTCTTTATGTGTCTGCTCTGGAAATCAGCCTTTCTATTTAGAATTCAGTGTAACAGGAGCCTCTGTTTCTTAAGCTGCCATAGTGCTCAGTATTCATCACAGTTTTGAATCCACGGTTGTGATATTTTCACAGCTTTGTTTTAGTTTAGAGTAAAACAGTATGGTGATGCTGCTGATGCTGCTGTTTACATTTACATTTATTCATTTAGCTGTCGCTTTCATCCAAAGTGACTTACAATTGCTATATATGTCAGAGGTTGCACATCTCTGGAGCAACTAGGGGTTAAGTCATTTCATTTTCATCTTCGTCTTGCTCATGGACACATTGGTGTCTCACAGTGGATTCAAACCCGGGTCTCTCACACCAAAGGCATGTGTCTTATCCACTAGTTCCATCACCACCCCAGTTTAGTTTATAATACTGAAGTGAAATCTCCAGCATTCTGCAGTCATGTATTAGATCGCTGAAAATGATGGTGGAAGATTCATTGTTTTGCTGAAAATATAGTTTTGCTTATCATAGACTTAATAATAGCTTGACTATGTGTTCTTAATGTGCATAATTTTGTCTTGTGCATGTTTAAATGAAAATATTGCTAGGATTCATTGGATATATTATATTATATTATATTATATTATATTATATTAGTTAAATTAGAATCTGTACAATTCTTAATCTGTATGAATCTTTATATTGTAAAAAAATAAACAAAGGCCTAAAAGCAACTTAAATGCTTGAGGTAACTTGCAGTGACATATCTTAAAATATATCAGTGCCTTTGTTTTGTCTGAAGATGCTATGCACACCAGTAATGTGTTTTCTAAGGCACGTTTATAAAAGCCACTTAAATACTTTAATACTTAATTTAACTAAGGCGTAGTCCTGGCTTAGTCTAAGCCCAGTCTGTGAAACCAAGCCAGTGTGTCTTTTGCTGGACTTTTCAAAATGCCATGTATTGCATCTGCTGTACCAGTCTGAATGCTTTTATTGGAAGCTTTCATTGATTCTAGGCAGGGAAAGATTTTGTTCCATATTTTCCTGAGATTTGCAAACAGTTTTGTCATGTGAATCAAGTCTAGAGCTTTTTATGGATGTTGGTCTATCTGTTGCTTGTGCTATTCTATCTTTTTTTTATCCTTTTGGATTTTTTTCACCATTCCATTCACTTTTCTTCAGTTATCGTCTTTTTAGTCTTTTAAATCTGTGCCGTGCATACATTGTGACGTCTGAGTTTAATGACTTGTTACTTTTTAGTTTTTATTTGCAATTATTTGTCATTTAATTTGAAGTACGTTTATTTTTTTTTATTTTTTTGTGTGTGTTTTGTCGTCTTTCTTGTCCTGTCTTTTGGGCTGACGTATTTGTCTGATGTCAGAAGATGACGCTTTTGTAGACAAACTTCCCAACTTTGAGAGACGGACAGACGTTCCAGCAGGTACGCTATGAATCCCTCCTGATTTAATGGATGGGATGGAGACCACTGATGTAACAATGTAACAAATGGTTACATTACCCAGTCAGTTGTCAGAGCATAGCTCATTCATGGTGATTTTTTTTTTTTTTCACCAGTGACTAAACTAGTAAATAAGATTAAAAATGAGTTGATTTTCACATAAAGAGTCCAAGTCATTTGCGACTTAATGTCTTTGGGCAGAATTGTTGGCTTGTTGTCGATTACAGAAATACATTTATAATGGAAGCTTGGCATTAGAGCTGGCAGTACAGATAAGAAACTTTTAAAAATATGCTACTATCACAGCACAAACCGTATAACACAAACTATAACAATTGAATGGAGGCTTGTTAGCAGACTAGCAGTGTGATTACAAACTGCATGCAGTTTTTATCTGTTTATATCTGTGCAGTTATATTTCAACTCATGTCTGAGCAGCTAAAAAAGTGAACATGGATGCACTCTTTGCACTCAAGTTGAACTCTTGGTAATATATTTGGTAACTACAAAATGTATACTTCATATTCTCAATTTTGATAGGATGAGCAATATTTGAAGCTGTTAAAAAATAATACATATAGTGAATTATTGTAAAATAAAAAAAATAGTAAACGCACATCTGTGACTGGATATATATATATATATATATATATATATATATATATATATATATATATATATATATATATATATATATATATATATATATAGGACTGTGCAAAAATTAATTGCGATTAATCGCATCCAAAATAAAAGTCTGTGTTTACATAATATATTTGTGTGTGCTGTATATAATTATTTTGTATATATAAATACACACACATGCATGTATATATTTAAGAAAATGTGTTATTCATATATAAAATATTTATATAATATAGATTATGTATTTATATATATATACAGAATTTAAGCGCAAATAATTCTTAAATATATACATGCATGCATAGGTATTTATATATACAAAATAATTATACAGCACACACAAATATATTAGGTAAGCACAGACTTTTATTTGGGATGCGATTAATCGCAATTAACTTTTGCACAGCCCTAATATATATATGATTTGTTTTAAATAATAATGTTGCTTAACAACTGCAAAACCCTACAGTTAGGTTATTGAACTATATAATTTGCAGAATAACGATTATGATTGTGATTAATAAATTGAACTGTCTTTTTTCATATGGCTTCTATTGTATAAAATGATGCATCTTTATGTAGTGATCAGCAGCATACCTCAGATTCTGTCCATAGACATTACGTTATAAATAACCCAGAATATTACTTTAATTAAAGACTGGCATTTTTAGCATATACATTTTTTTTAACACCATTTGCCACAGTTTTACATCCATTTTGCATTCTTTCTGCCATATTTTGCTCTGCACATCCATGAAAGATGACGTGTCTATTTAGCCCATCATGCATGTCAGAGACTGCTCTGTCTGTAACACCCCACACTGACATCAAGAATCAGAAACAGAACACTCTTTTAGTCCCTGAAAAGCATCTGTCTGGCTGTAGACTCTTCAGAAAACTCAAAGAGCACCACCATGCTGGTTGAACAGATGACACACACACACATCCTCTCAGTGTTTGAAGTGCGGTCTGGAATTTGGCCCAAGTGGCAGCAGTGCTGATCAGTATGCCTGCCTCCACATACATTTGAGTGGAGAGCTCTCAGATGTTGCACCTGGATAAAAGCATTTCTAACATCATCATGTTACAAAGGTCGAGCTTTACTGCCACATAAATTTAGTCTTCACGGGTGAAAATTCACATATGTAAATTTTATCTTCATTATCCTATGCTGCATTTCATTCAAATTCATATGTGGGATATTCCTACTTGATATCTCTGACTATAAAGTGCCAGATGCTCAGAGGATTACATAGATAATTTTCTTCGCAATTATTTTCTTTATTGATCTGCAAGGGTGTGATTATCACCAGAGGACCATTTACTGTGTTTTATCTCGTATTTCCTAAACAGTTTTTTTTAATCCTATAATGTAAGAACTACATTTAGAGTCATTAATGAGTCATTGAGAGTCATTAATTCATTTTATTTGCTTAAAAGTAGATGTTAATCATCTCCCTGGGTTGCAATATGCAAAAAACATCAATATAGCAAGATTACGCATTGAGATGCTCAGCATTATTGTATAACTCGCATCTTCTCATTGCTTATGTGATCTTCACTTCATTCATAGTCCTGGTCTTGGTTTTGTCTAAAGTTGTATTACCACTCTCCAGCACAGTAGATGAACCCCTCATTTGCTTTTCCCACTTGTGTCACCCATTACCACCCCCTGTTGCCCATTATCCCTACTGCAGCTACCTAATCCAATTCACAGACATGAAGAAATAGGCCTATACACCATATACATTTAACTAAACGCAAGTTGTAGTTTATTAGGTCCATATTGTGAAGATGTAACCAAAAGCACTTTTTAAATACCTATTTTAAAAGAAATAGTTTAACCAAAAAATTAAATTTACTCATGTTGCTCTGAACCCAGTTCTCAATTAATTCTTCCTTAGAACAAAAGTATACACTGAAATAACAAAAACAATATAAAAGCACCATAAACGTATATATTGATTTAAAGGAACACTCCGACTTTTTGGGACTTTAGCCTATTCACCTTATCCCCAGAGTTAGATAAGTCCATACATACCTTTTTCATCTACGTGCGTGCTAGAAGTCTGTTTTGACGCACCCACCGCTATCATAGCTTAGCACAAAGACTGGATGTAAATGGTTGCAGCTAGCATACTAATCCAAATAAGTGACAAAATTACGCAAACATTTTCCTATTTACATGATATGATTTGTATAGTCAGAGAGTGTACAAAAAACAAAGTCACATGAGACACAGACATCTTTTAACCGTATAAATACTGGGAATTATATTCTCTGAAGGCGAAACACTGCTACTTGGTGCCATTAGAACAATGCATTATACATTATACGCTCTATCACCCCAGTAACAAATGAGCGGAGAGGTAAACTCAGGACTGTAGCCTTCACCTTGCTGAATCAGATTTTTTTTTTTTGGAGAAACAGTGACCACCCAGCGGCCACTGTCTGTGGGTTCATTGTGCAAAAAAACATTTGCCTTGTGCTATTACTTTCCCCTTATTCTTGCCTATTGTAATGCAATTATACTATATTATATGCTGTTGAATACATGGTTCAGCTAATATTGCATTTAAAATATAGATTCCTGTAATAATAATTCTTTATTCATGTTCTATGATGTTTATTAATCAGGATGCATTTTTGGTTGGAAATCAATGAAACATCATGGTAGTACCTGGTCTCCCCTGTTTATTGTCACAGCTCATACAATAAAGTGGACACCCATGATAAACTATGCTTTTCTATCTAGTAATTCTAAATAGTAATTGCTGACCAATTCTGAGCGAACTCTCTGCTCCTTGTCACGGAGCGTCTCGGTGCTGCGGTAATCACTCTGCCCAAGTAGCAGTGCTTTGCCTTCAAAAAATATAGTTCCCAGTATTTATACGGTTAAAAGACATAAAGATGTCTGCGTCTTATATGACCTTGTTATTTGTACACACTGTGAATATACAAATCACAACATGTAAATAGTTTGCGTTATTTTGTCACTTATTTGGATTAGTATGCTAGCTGCAACCATTTACATCCAGTCTTTGTGCTAAGCTAGAATAGCGGTGGGTGCGTCAAACAGACTTATAGCACGCACGGAGATGAAAAAGGTATGTATGGACTTATCTTACTCTGGGGATAAGGTGAATAGGCTAAAGTCCCAAAAAGTCGGAGTGTTCCTTTAAATTTGTATGAGGAACAGACTGAAATTTAAGTCACGATTTACTGATAATCTTCCTCTCCAGCCTGAATCATTAAACTCAAGAATCAAATGAAGAGTAATTCTTTCACAAATAAATTCAAAAGACTTGGAATATAGTGCTACAATGATAATTTATTGTCAAGTAATCATCTTCTTAATGAATACATGTAAATGCAAGAGTGCTTTTTTTGTCATATTTAGAGAAAAGGAGTTACAGTACATGGGCTTAAAATGTCAAAAGGGCGAGTGACTATTACAGAACATTTTATTTCCGATGATCTATTCCTTCAAAAGTTTAAAAATAAGCTGTTTAACGTCATCCTTGAATCCAGAGGCATTCATTTCTAAGCAGCTCAGATCATCTCAAGCGTTCATCTGTCCTGATATTATACGTAAACGAATCAGAATGTTAAAATATTTGATAGAATATAATTTTTGGACACCTTTTAAATCTCCCAACTCAAAAAAATCAAAGTTTGCACATGCATCCTTATTAATAACAACTACAAGCACCTTAAATCCGTAATTCGTTTTGCTGCCAATAAAATGACTTATACTTGCTCAAAGATTGAACTATTTTTATTGTTTTCCCTTTTGTGAATGCCTCACACATCATATTCATCCCCATCTAAAGTGAACTGTGACCATATTTGACCTCATGACCTGTGCCCCCCACCCCCCATCATTGTGCCGTATGATGGACCTGTGTGTGACTCACGCTACTGTCCTTCTCTCCCCTTCTCCTTCCCCGCCTCTCCTTACTCCCCCCATCCTTATACCTCCTCCCCCTCCAACACAGAGACAGACCAGCCCTCCCTTGTGTGGTTTTGACAGAGGCAAGTTTTATTTAACCTTTGAAGGTAAGTTGGGGTTTATATCTAAGGACGTAGCGCGTACACACTCAAGTCTCATCTGACATCTGACTCCCCCTTTTCTCACGCATTCGTTCCTTCATCAAATCACCATGACATCTGCTTTGCTCTGTATATCTGCTTTGCCATTTAATTGTTCATCTTACAGTCACTGGCAGCTTTTCTGTTCCTTCACGACCATCATATTTCCTCCTGCGTCACTAATATGTCTTCTGGTTCTTGTGGCTCGTCTGCTTTGATCTTTTCATTTCGACTTTGGTCTTGGATCATCATAACACATTGTTTCAGCTTCAGGTGCATGCCATTGAAGCTGAGTGTTATCTGTTTCAACTTCCATTCAACTTCTCTTTATTTTTTCCTTTTATCTTATAGAAAAAATTATTTCCTTTATTTTATCTTTTTATCAAGATCTTATATTGCGTTCAAATTCAGGCATTCAAAAAATACTAGAAACGGCTTCATGTAGAAAAGCATAAATTGTATTACATGCTGTTAAAAAAGATACTGAAAAACTGGTCAAATCAGCTTGTGATTGTGATTCACAGTTCAAACCTTTAAACATATCGTGGTACAGTAATGTTTAGACACTTTTGAACGCTGTAGCCACACTGAAATATATATCAAACCTTGTTTCATCTTGCTAAAAATGCTACTATAACTTTTCTATTAAGCAAACTTTCCGACTTGGTTTGGTATTTTGTTTTAATGCAAAGACAGATTTTTAAGTGTCCTTACATTAAAGCTACACTGTGTGATTTTTACCCCCATCTAGTGGTGAAAAGGTATATAACCATCCAGTGAATATTAGTTGCTGTTCCTCTCAATTCCGATTTCGTTTTAACTCCTATCGGTGGCCAATGTAGTCCAAGATTAACATGGCTTCCAGTTCAACCTCGATCCATGAGTGTTAACTCAAACGTAAACGCGAAAGGCGAAGCTTGAATTAACGGGTATGTCCCTCTTTGGCTAATGTACTTTAAAGATGGAGGGACAACATGGTGACCGACATTAGAACCCCTTACCCGTATGTATTTTCAATGGCATATTATACACTGACGAGAATACTTTATTACTTGAACGAAGAAAATATACATTAATGCACACATATCTTTTTGAAAAAACTAAGTGTTTTTAGCTAAGAATAAACTAAAAGAGTTACACAGTGTAGCTTTAAGGATTGTTTTCTTATCACTGAAACCTATTAATATGTTAAATAATACAGATATACTTTATGGGCTCTATCTTGCACCCGGCGCAAATGACTTTATACACTGACGCATTTATCATTCCTATTTTGCACTCGCGCAAAGCGGGCTTTTTTCCTCCACAGACGCACGTCGGTAAACTAACAAATGAACTTGCGCTTCCTGGGCGGGTTGGCGCAAAAAGGAGGCGTGTGTCGGCGCAAACAATCCCTGGTGCTATTTTGCAGTTCCAGAAAACAATTGCGCCAATGACCAGAAAAAACCTGGTCTAAAGTCAGTGGCGCGTTGCGCGTATATTCAGATGCTATTTTAAGCATGCATGCTTGGCCATAATACAGAGTGTAAACAACGCGGATACACTGTAGATGATTCTCTCATCAACACAGATGCATTTTACTTTTTGCAAATGATACATTGTTATACGGAAAAATATATAAACATGAGGGAAATCATTGTTGTGTCCATGATGATGGGAAAAACAGGCATAAAGCTTACACATTTACCCAAATTATTATATGCATGTTTAACCCGAAGCTAATTTGGGTGGGTTTGTCCCATCCCCAGTGTCCCTTCTCTTTCTTTTACGGCCCTGACGAGAACATCGTTCTACTCGGCTGTGAACCGATGCTGAAGCGCGCCTGGTAAATGCGCCGTTAAAATAGAATTGCGCCACGGAACAAGCGCATCTCGTTCATCATGCTCTTAAAGGGAATGTGATATGACGCTCTTATTGGTTTATTTCCGTTACGCCCAAACCACACCTATGAATAATGAAGCTACTCCAGACCAACCCCTTTTAGATTTGCGCCAGGCGCAAGAGGCATTTATCCGCCGGGAAAATAGCAACAGCGCCGGGATCCGCCCACAAAGTTAATTGCGCTTTGCGCTTTGACACTTGCGTTTCAGATCGTTAAAATAGGGCCCTATAGTTTTAATGTTACTTTATCTATGTCTTTGATGTGGACTTTCGATTATATAATTTAACGATATAAACAACCAAAATGACTTAGTTAATTGTCATGCTTGTCTGTATTTATTTTTAGATTTTAATTTCTTTAATTAGTTATCCAGTTAGGCGTGAATTTAAGTTTTCTTTACTGGCAAGTCCTAACAATGTGATCAAGACAAATAAGCAGAAAAAGTGTTCATCTGGAAAAGGCATTGTGCTAGATTTTAGGTCTGGGTTCAAGCGCCTTGCTAAAATACAAATGAAAAAATGTGTTTTGTCAGCTACTGATTGTATTGTTTGTCTGTTTGTTTGTATTTGCATTTCTCTCATTCTTTGTCACCCATGTATTTGCCTCGTGATGTAGCTCAGTGACTGACCGAAATTGTGGGGGTTTTTTTGTCTGTAAACACATTCTGACTTCGAAGTCTGTGGTGTGTGTGTGTGTGTTTTTGTTCTCTCAGGCTGTTCTTGAGGGCCCAGTCCCCTCACCATGGGGGCCCAGGACACGCTGCCTGTGGCTGCAGCTTTCACAGAGACAGTCAGTGCCTACTTCAAAGGAGCTGACCTCAATAAGTATGACACGATATCTCAAAACAGATTCACATCTAGCTCTAGTTCTACTTTGTGTGTGAATAAAGAACAAAATTATATTTTCTGTTTCTTTGTTGAGAAATGCACACCTAGAAAATTTTAGTAAGAGCTCTTATTAAATGACTTGAACATACAGCTGGCCGCTGAGATATTTGGTGTCTGTCTGTTTTTTGTGTTACAGATCTAAGGCTGTGTCCCAAATCGCCCCATACCCTTAAAGGGATAGTTCACCCAAAAATGAGAATTCTGTCAGTATTTACTCACCCTCATGTTGTTCCAACCCCGGCCGTAATACCTTCGTTCATCTACGGAACATCGAATTAAGAGAACACTTTTTGTGCGCAAAAACCCCCCCCACCAAAAATAACGACTTTATTTCAACTATTCATTTTCCTTCTCTCTGGGCCTCCAAGTCAGGTTAAATAGTTTAATAGCGTATGATCTGTTGTTGTACGTCACACGCATCACACACATGACCAGCATCAGCCAATAGTGAGCCTACGTCTGAAGTAGCTCTACGCAATTGCGCTAGTTCAACTGACTAGAGGCCGGCAAGTTTCAATCCCCTCAAGAAGCCTATGGACTAGAATGGAGGAGTGATCCAGCTCTCAGATTTAATCAAAAATAGCAATACTAACTGAACTAAGTACATTTGCA